>JAOWBU010000099.1:0-51595 GCA_026212405.1 Petrea volubilis
TTCTTGGATAACTACTTTGGTTTATTGATTTCATAGATACAAGATTTGATAACCAGTTTTCTTACATACATCATAGGATTGATCAAAACATAAAAACAAGATCTAGCATCATACTACATTGTTTTTCATCAAACAAAGCCTCCACAACTCCTCGGCCGCGTCGTCCAACAATCCTTCTTCCTCCAACTTCATCTCATCACTAATCTTTCTCACTCTTCGCCGAACCTCTTCTCCACTCTCCCCCAAAACAACCCTCTTTATCGCCTTCGCAATCTCCTCTCCTCTGTACACCCCACTCTCATCTCTTACAACCTCAATGCCGACGCCTTCCTCGGCAGCCATCCTAGAATCTATCATCATATTGAGCTTAAAAGGCATGCCTATAACCGGCATGCCATAATACACGCTCTCGTTTATTGAACTCCACCCACAGTGACTCAGAAATCCACTGGTACTTTTGTGGGCCAAAATTTTAGCCTGCGGGGCCCACCCTTCGACTATAACCCCTCTATCTTTCACCCTATCAAGAAACCCCTCAGGCAGGGCTTCTCTAACCTCAATCTTTTCACCAACAGGAAATCTTATGATCCATATAAAATTAACACGACAAATTTCCAACCCCTTTGCTATTTCACTCATTTCATCCTTGGACAAGAAGTACTCACTTCCAAAGGAGATATACACAGTTGAATGCTGGTTTTTACTACTTAGCCATTGCATGATCTCACAATCATCTTCATCATTCATGTTTTGCTCATCCTTGACGAGCGGGACCACGGGCACGATTTTCTTGCTGCACAAATTCGAATAATAATCTATGTACTTCCCCTCGAACCGTCTACTGGTTTTCAAGAGCATGATCTCACAAGACAGCTTCTGGTTCAGCAAAAAGCTATCTTTGTCACCATTATACACATTATCAACAAGAAATTCTATGAGTCTATCCATGGTTTTCATCTCATGGGCTTGAAGAACAAGCCCTGGAAACGGAAAAATCGAGTCTTTACACATGTAGTGATGGTGGACAACCGAAAACGATGCCGCACCAAAGGGGGCAAAATGAGCGGCAGGGATGCCTTGGGACAGGGCCTGTTTGGCTGACCATGGCTGATAAATATCATACACCAGCAAATCGGGTTTGATAGTGCTGAGGATGTCTGAAAACGTTGTGGCCCCTGTCTGAAAGGCTTTCAGAAGTGAAAAGTTGAGATTTGAAGGCAGATTCTTGGTGGTGTGGTAGTGAGGGGGGAGCTCTGGGGTTGGCTGTAAATGGAGCTCGACGAGCTCGACCGAGCCGTGGAGCGAGTTGCTTTCGATGAAGGCGTTAATTGAAGCTGAGTTGATGGGCGTTGAGCAAAGGTATATGTGGAAGCTTTTTGAGTTAAGGATCCGTTTGGCTAGCTCGAGGTAGGGGAATATGTGGCCATGGGCTAACCAGGGGAACATCAAGATTTTGAAACTAGTTGTTTTTGAGTCCATTTTTTGTTATGGGAGTTTGATGATACTGGTTTTTGAGGCTTTGCTTCTTTTGGTTTCTGTTGAGGGGTTCTCTCTCTCCTTCTCTCTCTCTCTTATCTCCCTCTCTTCTCAGCCACTAGAAGTGATATTTATCATTAACAATTACGCGCCTATGGTTTTCATCCTTGGTGACAATTGACAGACTATAATACCACAAGGTATAAAAAGGGAATTTATTTGTACTGGAATTTTAAACACACTTTCCAGGGTACAATATAACAAGCTTTGGTACAAAAGCTCTATACTAACAATCACGTGTAGAATCTTGGTTGTATTAGACGCACACACTTACAACCTCACCACAATGAGTTGAATGAATACAAGTGGCTAAGAACACTTACTCAAATGATAACAATTTAAGAAGTGATCTTAGCACTAATCTCACACACTAATCACTATGTATGATCAATTCAATTCCACTTGATTCAATTGCCATATCTTCACTTCATGACTTCATACTTATAGTGCACTTGAGGTGAATCATTCAATTTGTGGGCTGAGAGTGCAACGGATACTTTCCAAGTTTTGATCAAACTGGACTCTTGCCATAATTACTTGATTTGATTCTCCAAATCTTCATCAACGTTTCTTTGCCAAATTGGTGCTGATTTGAATTGTAAAAATTGGCATAATCAAATTAGCCAACACTTGGGAATAATAATTTTCCTGTCATTTTCAGCAAAACGTCGCTTGATTCATGATCTCTCAAATATCTATCAACACAAGAAGCACTATTGATCAAATGGAGCCCATTATCAATCATATATCAACTAATCAAAACATTATTCAAGAGTTCAAATTTGAAAATTATCAAGTTGGTCGGGTTAGTGTGCTACTGTACTTTTTAAGTGACATTGATCCTGCACCAAAACATGTCCTTATAAACAATAATTCCCAACTTCATAATTTGAAAAAAAATGAAAGAGACAAAATAGAGTCTTGACTATTCAATCACTTGGAGAAATAAAAAGAAGAAGAATTATTGATATAGAAATGAGAGAAGCAATTAGAGGAGAGGTCAAGAGATATCATTCATGGAGAAAGCAAAAGCTAAATACACAATTCTAATGTTCCCATGGTTAGCTTATTCCCATGTATTCCCCTTTCTTGAACTATCCAAAAGGCTCTCAAAGAGAAGCTTCCACATATACTTATGTTCCTCTGCTACAAATCTTGACTCAATCAAGAAAAAATTATCACCCAATGATGCCTCAATAGATCTCATACAACTCCGTATCCCATCAACACCTCAACTTCCTCCACATCTGCACACAACCAAGAACTTGCCACCAAATCTCTTGCCAGCCCTTATGCAGGCATTCCAAATGTCCGGGTCCGGTCTCGTTGACATCCTGGAAAATCTGAAGCCCGATTTGCTGATATACGATTTCTTCCAGCCGTGGGCTGCGAAGCTGGCCTCGTCGCGTGGCGTGCCGTCCGTTTACTTCGCGACTACAGGGGCGGCGGCCTTTTCGTTTTACCATCATTTGTGGGCACATGGGAGTAGCTCAACTTTCCCTTATCGGGGAATCTATCTCTTGGATCACGAAAAAGTTGATGTCCGTGCTCCTCCACCTAAGGATCTGATGGTTAAAGATGTCGATCCTGATGCTTTTGCGTTTGGGAACTTCAAATTGTCTTGCGACATTGTTTTGATCAAGAGCTCGAAAGGGGTTGAAGGGAAGTACGTGGATTATCTATCCGAGTTGTGCCACAGGAGAGTAGTGCCCACAGGTCCACTTGTAGATCAAGAATTTCATAACAATGATGATGATGATGATAAGGATAGATCACAAATGATCCTAAATTGGCTGAGTAAGAAGGATCAATTTTCAACTGTTTTCATTTGCTTTGGCAGTGAGCATTTCTTGTCTAGGGAACAAATACTTGAGATTGCAAAAGGGCTGGAACTATGTGAAGCCAACTTCATATGGGCAGTCAGATTTCCTAGCGTGGACGAAGATGCCCTTCGCCTAGAAGACGAATTACCCGAAGGATTCCTTGGTAGGGTGGCAGAAAGAGGCCTGGTTTTGCAGGGATGGGCCCCGCAAGCCGAGATTTTAGCCCATCGGAGTGTTGGTGGTTTCATGAGTCACTGTGGGTGGAGTTCGACTATGGAGAGCATGTATTTTGGCGTCCCAATTATAGCCATGCCTATCAAATACGACCAGCCTATAAACGGTAGACTGATGGCGGAGGCCGGCGCCAGCGTGGAGGTCGAGAGGGGTAAAAATGGAATTTTTAGTGGAGAAGAGGTGGCTAGAGCAATCAACAAGGTGGTTGTGGAGAAGGATATTGGAGAAGGTTTGAGGTTTAGAGCTGGAAAATTAAGTGAGATATTGAAAGAGGAAGAAGAACAAACACTAGATGAAGCTGCAGAGGAGTTATTGTGCTTATGCAAGAAGAGTAAGCAGTAAACAAGCCGTAAGATTAATCAAGCCAGAATTGATTTTCAAACATGGAGAAAGAAAGAAGTTAAAAACACGTATCCCCTTTCTTGAGAAAAAGTTAATCCATATGTAATTTTTTTTTCTTTTTTGCTTTGTTCACCCAGTGTCCGATCCACTAGTCGATTAATCCATATTCGGGTATTGCAGAAATCCAATATAGGAGCAACTTTTTCAACCCAGTTGTTCGATTGATAATTCCAAGAGTCAGAACTTTGAACGTTGTTTAAGGTATTTAGCGTAATTCTCTTTTTTACTATTATATGTCCTTGATTATTGATGATATTACTGAAAATTACTTATTAATGAATCATTAAACTTAGCATTTATGTCATCAGGAAATTATGTGGCGATTGGATCCATCATCTTGAGAAAATTGAGAAAAATCATAATTTCAGGAGCATGAGTTAATTAGAAAACTTAATTAATCAATTGGATAAGTAACAGTCCAACAACCCTGAGGTTTATCATAATTATAGATTAACCCCATATGTTTGTGAAAATTTCAAAACAACTCTAGTATTTGTATGCTTATAAATAGTAATGCTAACAGAAATGAACTGAAGTCCATCTATACTTATGTTTAAAAAATCATAAAAATATTGAATACCAGTAATACCCCTTCGACGACCTGAAGATTTGGCAACGATTGTCACTTTAATGTTGGTTAACTTCGATTTTGGTTTTCATTAATCATGTTTAAATAGTAAAACACACTATGACTCGAACACTATTTTTGCTGAATAAAAACCAAAATTGAGGTTATCCAACACTTTTTCTTCCCAATTTTTTTTATTGGTTAACTCCTTGATTCAACTCACAAAAATCATTAAAATATAAATCACCGTTATACTCCACCACCCATGATCAATTCCGCCACCAACGGACATCATTTCTCAATGTCGAACACATAAATTTGTTTTCATGTAATGAGCAGGCTAACTTGATTCATCTTGACGATTCAGAGTTTAGATGATCAATCAACGTATGTGTATATTGTGTGGTTGTAAAAAATATTGCAATAATTTCTAACCTTACAAAGACTCCCCTGGACATATCACATCTCACATTTAAGCTCAAGGGGAATTTATGCCCTTAAAATGGGTCAAATGTGGAAAAAAAAGGGTATTATTGCAAAATCACGCAAAAATTTAATGGAATCCATGAAAAAATAGTAGTTGACAAAAGGTTCATTTTTACTACACGGAGACAAATATGCGGGTCTGTTTGGTAACTTAAAAAAATGAGGGGTCAAATTTGTAATTATGGCAAACTTCATGACACCTGTGTGTAATTTACATTTTGCCCTAATGAATATTCAAACCCTGACGAGAATCATTCCATTTTTTAATTCGATGAAGTTTTCAAAGGATACCAAACTGATTTGACCAGTTAAGACAGCAAACTTCGATAATAAGACAGAAAGAGGAAAACAACAAAAAATGGCCTCATATTTTTGACAAACCAGAGAAATCATATAGCTTATGGCGACAGATCTCACCCTAGTACATATTTACGTAGCAGATTTATTATTATTATTATTGTTAGAAAGTTGATATTGATACTTTTAAAATTATTATAAAAATTTTATTTTTGTTTTTATATTAAAAAATTGATTAAAATATTTATTTATTTTAAAGTAAGATTAAAAACACTTCACCATTCAAATGTATATACTATGCATCATTTTAAATCTTTAAACAAATAAAAGCATCACCAATCCACTACTCAATTAAAGATTTTAACAAAACTATTCTTAAAAAATATTCATTGACCTTTTTTTTAAGCAAGAATTTACATTTAATTAAATATATCATAATCTAATTTTAATAAACTAAAAAAAGCATATTTGAATCATAGTTAAAATACTTATCCATTTTTATTTGAATTAGTCAAACTTTACTTAGATTTTATACTTAATAAATTCATTAAATTAGAAAAAAATAGAATAACTTTTTTTCACATGTGATTAATTTTAGGTATTATTACAATAATTTAATATCTAAGTTTTATTTAAATTTACTAAAGCTATGAATTATTTTTCAATTAAAATTTAGAACTATTTTTATAGTTAATAAAAGATTTGGAGTTGAATTTTAGGATGCTCTAAGTATAAAAAAAATATAGTAAAAATTATATAGATAGAATGGTATAAGCATATAATTTGGAGGGGGGTGGGGTGGGGTGGGGGAGAGGGGAGCTAGGTGAAGTGTATTTAATTCTATTTTAAAATAAATGGGATGATTTGGCTATTTTTTTAATATCAAAGTGAAAGTAGAGTCCTTGTAATATTTTTGAGAGTGCTAATATCAATTCCCTTCTTTTTCTTCTTTGGCTAATATCAATTCCCTTCTTCTTCTTCTTCTTACTGTTGTTGTTGTTGTTGTTGTTATTCCCTTTTTTTCCCTTGCAGTGATCAATTGGTCTAGAATTCTCATTAAAAAGAGTAATGCGAGGCATGGACCAAAAGGTTGAGGGGGCAACTGCCCCCTCTAAAGTTCATATTGAATTAAAATTTATATGTATTTTTACGAAAATTTTGAATTTCGCCACCTTCCCCCCAAATCATAAAATTCCTTTAATATTTTATAAAAATCATACCTCGCCCCATAAACAAGAATTTTTGACTCCGTCTCTAATGAAAAATTATAATAGCTTGGAGAGGTGCATGAATTTTTTTTTTTTTTTTTTTTTTGTGAATTTGACGTTTGGGGCTCATATATGATAGGAATAATTGAGATTGTATTATATTATATATGCTGATTTTTTTATGTATAAATTATTGATGTGGCCTAATTTAATTAGACCGTTTCATTCATACGGGAATCAAGACAAAGTGCATGGAAAAATTTCGCTATGCAGGGGTCAATTCCGCTAAAATGAAGGTTGCACAGTCCAACTTGATATGTATATTCAAAGTCGAATTGTACAAGCAATGCTTTTGGACTTTTTCTAAATTGAATTCCAACGAACGGGCAAAAAAGATAAAAATAAAATATATTATAAGCATTTTCTTTAATTAATATATATTAGGTATCTTGATATACTTAATCTGTGTTAAAAACAAAACTATAATTTAATTATATATATATGGTGGAAATTCGGTGGTATTTATACTATCTAAGTATTTTTTAAATATTTCTAATATTTATTAAAATAAGTGAAATGTAAAATAATTTAAAATAAAATAAAACTAAGAACATCAATATAAAGATATTAAAAGAAAAACATTAAAAAGTGATGGGGGGGGGGGGGTTTAAAAGAATGTGGAAACTAGAGAGGCGAAAGTAAATAAATAAAAATTGAAAAAATATGACAGATCAAAATAAATGATAAATTAAAAGTAATTACTAAAAAATGCTCTCCTAGTATAAATAATATTAATTATCTCCCATATTATTGGTATTTTTTTCTTGAAGCTTCAAGACTCTTTTGGAATTAAATGCAGTCTGATCATTCAATTCTAGTCGACATTACCATGTGTTTAAAAATATTTCTCAAATATATAAGTTATCACATATATTTATGTACATAAACACAATTTATTTATTAAATAAAAAGAAAAGGTGAAATGGTTAGTTATTTCAGTAGGCGACTATGAAAAAGACCCAAAATGGTTATTTAGGCGAAAGAGCCAAAATGGTTAATTGGGCAACAACTTTTGCACCTCCAACTCCCCGGAATGGGAATATAAGATCCTTAATTTCTTATCAAAAAAGTAGACATTGAGAAAACGTAGCGTACCGGGATCAAATTTTCTTGTTCATGTCCAACACGTACTATATATATATATATATATATATATGAAAGCATATCTGCAGTGGTTTTCTTTTTTTTTTTTGTGTGTGTGGACCAGGAAAATTCTTATTGAGATCCAGTTTGACCGCACTCAATCAATCATATAGTAAACGTTAATACACTTATTATGTAATTAGTTATTCTCCTTAAATTGTGCACCAATCACATGACAGGAGTAAAACACTCACCACGTAATTAGTTCCAGTGTGGTCGAACTTAGTGCGGGTAAGAATTTCCTGTATGGGACAATTAATTGGTGGTTTTTTTTTGTGTGTGGACTAGGAAAATTCTTATCGAGAATTGGTTTAGCCGCATTCAACCAATCATATAATAAGATTTAATACATTTGTTATGTGATTAGTTATTCTCCTTAAATTGTACACCAATCACATGACAGGAGTAAAACACTCGCCACATAATTAGTTCAGGTGTGATCGAACCTAGTGCAGGTAAAAATTTCCCCCATGGGACTAATATATTTTTTATATAAACTATAATTAATTTTAACTTAGTTTATACATACAAAGGTAAATTTATATACATGCATTGCACTCGCAACTTACTAGTAGGAATATAACCAAAAATTCTTGTTTGAGGAGTGAGATCAAATTTTTATAAAATATTAAAGAAATTTTTATGATTTAGAGGAAGAGAACAAAATTTAAAATTATTATAAAAATATATATAAATTTTAACTTGATATGAACTTGAGAAGGGTAACTATGCATCGTACATCCCCTGGCGCCGTCCCTTAATTATTTCTAGTAATTGACCGAAGGTGTTACATGGAGAAAAGAGAACACAGCGTACCGGGATGAAATTTTCTTGCTCGCATGCTGCACTAATGTATAACCTCTCTCTGTCTTTGCCACCTAACTAATATTAATCAATCCGTCGTAGATATATTACAATCCTCCATTTGAGAGAATTGAAGCTTAAATTTTTCTGAAAAATGGTAACACAAAGCCCTCATTTCAGAATCTTGATGTTCCCATGGCTAGCTCATGGCCACATATTTCCATTCCTAGAGCTAGCCAAAGCACTCCTCAAAAGAAAAAACTTGCACATATACGTGTGTTCAACAGCCATCAATTTCAGTTCAATCAAGAACTTCATCGACAAGAACAAGTTACACGGCTCGATCGAACCAGTGCAACTCAACTTAGACTCGGAATCATATCCTGAACTGCCTCCTCACTATCGCACCACCAAGAACTTGCCGTCCGAACTCAATTTCACCCTCATCAAGGCCTTTCAGACGTCGAACATCAGCTTTTCGAACATCGTCAGGACCCTGATCCCTGATTTGGTTATCTACGATTTTTTCCAGCCCTGGGCTGCTAAAATCGCTGCCAAACAGGGTATTAAAGCTATATATTTTTCAACCAATGGAGCCGCGCCGTTGTCATTCGTTCATCATCGGTACACCTTCGGAAAAGCTGTTGAATTTCCTTTCCCGGCGATCAGTTTCCAGGGCTATGAGCTGAAAACCCTGGAAGCCGCGATTGAGTTTTTGTATGCACATATTTTTGATGTGGATCAAGATTATCTTTTCGGGAACTTCGGGCTTTCTTATGAAGTTGTTCTTGTGAAAACCAGTAGAGGGATCGAGGGGAAGTATATAGATTATCTTTCGAATTTGTCAGGGAAGAAACTATTACCAGTTGGTCCACTCGTCAGGAAAAACAACAACCTGGAGAACTCGGACTCGGACATCATCAAATGGTTAGATGAAAAAACCCCGAATTCAACTATATTCATTTCTTTCGGGAGCGAGTATTTCCTGTCAGGGGATGAGATTCAAGAAATAGCAAAAGGGCTCGAAATTTGCGAGGTGAACTTTATACGGATCATCAGATTCCCCGTCGGGGCGACAACTACCTTAGAAGAAGCATTCCCACAGGGATTCCCCGACAGGGTGAAGCAGAGAGGGCTGATCCTGACGGGGTGGGCGCCTCAGGCCGACATTTTAGCGCATCGAAACACTGGCGGTTTCGTAAGTCACTGCGGGTGGAGTTCGATAATGGAGAGCATTTATTTCGGGGTTCCGGTGATCGCCATGCCAATGAAGCTTGATCAGCCGTTGAATGCTAGGATGTTGGCAGAGGCTGGGAGCTGTGTGGAGGTTGTGAGAAGTGAAAATGAGGGGTTTAAGGGGGAGGAGATAGCGGCGGCGATCAAGAAGGCAGTGGTGGAGGAGGGCGGCGAAGGGCTGAGACGGCGGGCTGGAGAGTTGAGTGAGACGCTGAAGATGGAAGAAGAAGAAGCCTTGGATGAGGTGGCCGAGCAGCTGTGGGAGCTCTGTTTGAAGAATAAGCTGCAAGTATAATTTAAGACACCGTTTGAAGAATATATGATTTGTAGGGGTGTAAACATGTATTAAACAGTATAGATTTTGAGTATTTATATTCGTATCCGATTAATTTTTATAATATTCATATTCAGATCAGAATTCGATGCATAATTAAAGTCTCTTATTTGTATTCGAATTTGAATTCGATTCAATAAATATTTTGTGAATTCAAATATATTTGTATCCATTTGATATTTTTTGAAATCTAACAAAGTTACATATGTCCGGATATTCGAATATCGGTTCTTGCTTACAATTTGTCCAATCCGATTGAATATTCGAATCCATTTATTCAGATATCCAAATCTATTTATACAAATAGAAAATCAAATATAACTTATATAATTTATCTAATTGAAATTTTTGTTTATATATATGTTTATTTGTATAAGGAAAATTAATATATTTACTTATTTCTTTGGTTTGTTGTAAATTATGGAGATATGTGGCAGTTATATTTTTGTTTCCTATCTATTTTTCTTAAAGTATATCTTATCATCATTGTCATTAATATAAGATATATTACTTATTTTTATTTCTTTTTATAATAGTCAACTTAACATATTTAATTACTAAAAATAATTTTTTTTCTTTGATATATATAAAATCAGACTAAAACACATATAGAGTAAGAAGAGATTAGTACATATATATATACTACTACTACTACTACTACTACTAATAATAATAATAATAATAATAATAATAATAATAATGAATTTTTAATTAATTATCAAATACGGATAATTGATATAATTAAACGGATATATCCAACGAATACACATATGAAGCAACAATTAAACGAAGTGAATATTTAATTACCATATCTGTATTCATTTATTATTCAGATATATATAATTGGACATGAATAATATCTGATTTAAATGGATATGAATAAATATACTTTATAAACAGATATAAAGACAAATGGTAATTGAATTTTTGGTACCCCATTTACATGGTTTTATCTTTGGAGAGACAATTTTTGGATGGTCAGTTACTAACTTTTATATAATATGACAATAGTACCCTTAAAAAATAGGCTTGAGAGGCAATGTGCCGTCTAATAAATGTCAGGGGGTTAGTTGCTTTTTTCTTTTTTTTTTTTGGGGTGACATGTAAAAACTAATATTTTTAGGGGTAACATGCTATTTGTCCTTAATTTAAACTTTTTTTATATTTACGAAATTACCGTTGCATATGATCGTTGCACGTGCAGTTCACTACTCGACCAAAATTAATGCGACATTGAGAAAAGAGAATTTAGCCTACCGGGACAAAATTTCCTTCTTTATATCCTGATAATATACGGCAAAAAAACAAGATCTATGCGTATTTTTGCAGGTTGCAATCTAAGTATATTTTTTGATCAAAAATCAGCAACTGACCGGCGACATGTGAGGTGCACGTAATTTATTAAGGCTATTTTTATCATTTCTTATTCTTTTTTCTTTTTTCTTTTTTTTTTTCCCTCCCCATCATCCCCCCCCTCCCCCCCCACCCCGCACGTTGCCGCCACCACCACGACCACCAACCGCCGCCAAATCCATCCTCACCTATAGCTCTCTCTCTTTCTCTCGCCCCCCCCCTCCCCAGCGCTCGCCCATCGTCTTCCTTCCTCCACCACCACCATGCCGTCGTCGCCCATTCCCTCCTTTCTCTCTCTTGAGCTCTAGATCTGATTTGGGAGGGAAGCGGGCGAGAGAGAGAGAGAGAGGCTGTTGGTGGTGGGGGGCGGGGGTGGTAGCAGTTGGTGGTGGAGGGAATACGAGGGTGGGGGAGAAGGGGGAGGGGGGGCGAGAGAGAGGGGCAAGTGGTAGGGGAGAAGGGGGGGGGGGGGGGCGAGAGAGAGGGGCTGGTGGTAGGGGAGAAGGGGGAGGGGGGTGAGAAAGAGAGGTGATTAGTGGTGGGGGGCATGGGCAGCGGCAGCATATCGGTGCTGGTTGGGGGGGGGGGGGGGAGGGGAGTGGGGAGCACAGAGAGAGAGAGAGAGAGAGAGGGGCTGCTGGTGTGGGTGTGGGTGGATGTGGTGAAGAAGATGATGAAGATGAAAAAAAAAAGAAAAAAGAAAAAAGAATAAGAAATGAAAAAAAATACCTTTATTAAATCACGTGCACCTCACGTATCGCTAGTCTGATAACGGTTTTTGATCAAAAAATATACTTAGGTTGCAACTTGCAAAAACACACATAGATCGAGTGGCAATCGGTAATACGAAAAAATTTTGATTGCAAAGTGCAAACACCCGCATAGTTGGAATTGTAAATAGTAATTATCTCATTATAATATATTTTATTAATACATAAATATTGTATCTAGATCTCTGGCTATCTCAACTCATATATCATTAATCACTTGTAAACTACAATCTCAATCCTCCATTGAACACAAGCTTCATTTGTCCTTTTTTTTTTTTCAACAATGGTAACGCAAAACCCTCGTCCCAAAATCTTGATGTTCCCATGGCTAGCTCATGGCCACATTTTTCCATTTCTAGAGCTAGCCAAAACAATCCTGGCAAGAAAAACTTGCCACATATACTTGTGTTCCACAGCCATCAATTTCAGCTCAATCAAGAACTTCATCGACAAGAACACTTTATACAGCTTGATCGAACCAGTGCAACTCAACTTAGACTCAGAATGATACCCTGAACTGCCTTCTCACTATCACACCACAAAGAACTTGCCACTAGATCTCAATTTCACCCTCATCAAGGCCTTTCAGACCTTGAATTCGAGCTTTTCCGACATCGCAAAGCCCTGATCCCTGATTTCATGATTTACGATCTTTTCCAGCTCTGGGATGCTAAAGTTGCTGCAAAAAATGGTATTAAGGCTGTATATTTCTCCATCTATGGATCTGCGGTTTTATCTTTCATTCATCATTTGTACACTTTAGGGAATGGCGTCGAGTTTTGTTTTCCAGCAATCCATCTTCGGGGCGATGAGATGAGAACCCTGGAAGGCGCTGTTCAGTTCTTGTACGAGAACATCTTTGATGCAGATCGAGATTTTCTTTTCAGGAACTTCAAGCAATCTTGTGAGGTTGTTCTAGTGAAAACGAGTAGAGGGATAGAGGGGAAATATACAGATTATCTTTCGGATTTGTCCCGCAAGAAATTATTACCAGTTGGTCCACTTGTGAATAGTAAGTTGGACAACTCGGATTCACACATCATCAAATGGTTAGACGACAAAACCCCGAATTCAACTGTGTTCATGTCATTCGGAAGGAAGTATTTCCTGTCCAGGGATGAGATTCAAGAAATAGCAAAAGGGCTCGAGATTTACGAAGTCAACTTTATATGCATCATCAGATTCCCTGTCGGGGCGACAATCACCTTAGAAGATGCACTCCCACAGGGATTCCCTGACTGGGTGAAACAGAGAGGGTTGATCCTGACGGGGTGGGCGCCTCAGGCCGACATTTTAGTACATCGAAATGCAGGCGGTTTTGTGAGCCACTACAGGTGGAGTTCGATAATGGAGAGGATGTACTTTGGGGTCCCGGTGATCGCCATGCCGATAAAGCTCGATCAGCCAGTAAATGCGCAGATGTTAGCTGAGGCTGGAAGCTGTGTGGAGGTTGTGAGAAGTGAAAATGAGGGGTTTAAGTGGGAGGAGATAGCCGAGGTGATTAAGAAGGCAGTGGTGGAGAAAGGCCATGAAGGGCTGAGGCGGAGGGCTAGGGAGCTGAGTGAGAAGCTGAAGATGGAAGAAGAAACGGCTATGGATGATGTGGTTGAGCAGCTGTGGGAGCTTTGTTTGAAGAATAAGGTTGAGGTATGAGACTGTTCAAATTCGATTTGGATGCAGTTGATAAATTATATGGGCAAGCATTTGTCATGTGAATGATTACTATATAACAATTGCATGACAAATACGATGAAAAATTCTTGTCCAAACCCGACTTGGCCCGCACTCAACCAATCATACAACAAGTGTTAATACACCTGTAATATAATTAGTTACTCTCCCTAAACTGTGTACCAATCACACGGTAAATGGAAAACACTCACTACCTGATTAGTCAAGGTTTGACCGAACCCCGAGCGGGCAAGAATTTCCCAAATAGGATACGCTCCGTCATGTGACTAGTTGCAGTGTGCCACATTGAATGTAGGCTAGAATTTCTAGTATGTACACCATTTAAGAACTATATTGTATCAAAATGAATTTTCAAAAGATGATACTCGAGCAAAGTACATGTTTTGGTTTATTTTTGGAGAGACATCTTTCTAATGTAAGCTTTTGTCATCTTTCTTAAGCATAAAATACGATTTGGCCCATTTACTACGTATGACACTTGTAACACTTATTCTTTGTATTTTAGAAAGTATCATTTTTCTCCCTTAGAAAGATTAGCTAATTATAAAGTATATTTTAGTCAATAGGTAAATTAAAACAAACATCAACATTTAGGATTGATTACACTTTGTCCTCGTCACTTTTGTCTGTGCTAGAACACTACAAAACCTTTTAGAATTAATCGCTAACACCATCTGACTTCGAATCTGGTAGGATTTAGGAGAATGTTTCCTTATATGTGACGATAAAATTGACCATTCGCTTATACAAATTGGTATTTGCGTTGAAATGCGAAGGTCATGAGCAATGTGCAAATATTCACAAATGTAAAGGGGTTAATTTTCAATTTTTATTTATTTCATCCAAAACACACTTATGCACGTATGCTTTAAATTAATCATGAAAATTCAATTAGTACCCGAAATTAAACTAAAATCCATTTTACCCATGAAAAGTAAAACAAGATGGTATATAAAGTATTAAAAATTGAAACTAAAAATATTACAAATTTTGGTTTCGAGCAACCCTATAATACCCAGAAATGCACATACAGGGCACGCCACCATTCAGTCACTTTAAGCAATTTTTTTTTAACAATTTTAACCATCATTTTGTTTGCTATTTTTTGGATAAGGTGAATTTTAGTTTAATTTCAAGTATCAATGGGATTTTCATGATTAATTTGATGTGTGTTTGCATTAGTGTTGCAAGATATTTATTTTGGACAAGATAAACAAAACTCAAAATTACCTCCTTATGTATGTGCACAATGGCATTTTGCCCCTTCACCTGTGCATTTCAATACATATATTAATTGGCATAAATGAATAGTCAATTTTATCCTTGCATGTGACGAAATATTCTTCCAGATACTATCAAAATTGGAGTGGGTGTCTACGATTAATTTAAAATGCTTATGTGGTACTCTCACTTCACCTTGAATATTAGGGGGCAAAATACAATAGACCCTAGATAATAGGGAGTTGTCCATAACTTATCTTATATTTTAAATTAATAAAAATCACTTCATATATTAAAAATGTATTCGTGTCTTTTAATTACTATATTTTACAATAAGTATTTATAGTATCAATAAGCAATATAAAATTTTGACGTGACACCAATAATTAAACAACTTAAATAAAAAGTATTTATCATTCCAGAAAAGTATTTCATTCACTATATTAGTGAATTCGTAGTAAATGTTCCATCATTGATTTTTGATATAGTTCTCTATATTCACGTAATATCATCACAAATTCCTGATCATTTATCTGTACAGTAGTCTCTCTATCACAATTATTTTTTCATTGATAGTCAAAGAGACTGGTTTCTTATGGTGTATATTACAAAACATTCTGTAAACCAAAACATGTATCTTTATTTTTACTTTTACATATTTTTCAAATTTAAGTCTAAAGCATAATATTCTCCAACAAATTCCTCCAAAATACTCGAGAAAACAAAATCAATTCAAGCAATTGCACCCTTAGTTTCCTCCTCCTTCCCCATTATTCTTCTTCAAACACAGCTCCCACAGTTGCTCAGCTACTTGATCCATAACTTGATCTTCTTCCATCTTCAGCTTCTCACTCAACTCTCTAGCCCGCCGTCTCAGCCTTTCGCCGCTCTCCTCCACCACCACCTTCTCAATTGCCGCCGCTATCTCCTCCCCTTTAAACCCCTCAGTTTCACTTCTCACAACCTCCACACAGCTCCCAGCCTCGGCCAACATCCGAGCATTTATCGGCTGATCGAGCTTCATCGCCATGGCGATAACCGGAACCCCAAAATACATGCTTTCCATTATCGAACTCCACCCGCAGTGGCTCACGAAACCACCGGTATTTCGATGCGCTAAAATGCCGGCCTGAGGCGCCCACCCCGTCAGGATTAGCCCTCTCTGTTTTACCCTATCGGGGAATCCCTGTGTGAGTGCTTCTTCTAAGGTGATTGTCGCCCCGACAGGGAATCTGATGATCCATATAAAGTTGACTTCGCATATCTCGAGCCCTTTTGCTATTTCTTGAATCTCATCCCCTGACAGGAAATACTCGCTCCCGAATGAAACAAATACAGTTGAACTCGGGGTTTTGTCGTTTAACCATTTGATGATGTCCGAATCGGAGTTCTCCAGGTTGGTGTTTTCGCTGACGAGCGGACCAACCGGTAACAATTTCTTGCGCGACAAATCCGAAAGATAATCGATATACTTCCCCTCGATCCCTCTACTGGTTTTCACAAGAACGACTTCACAAGAAAGCTTGAAGTTCCCGAAAAGAAAATCTTGATCCACATCAAAAATATGTTCATACAAAAACTCGATCGCGGCTTCCAGGGTTTTAAGCTCGTGGCCCTGGAAACTGATCGCCTGGAAAGGAAATCCAACAGCTTTTCCGAAAGTGTACCTATGATGAACCAAAGACAAAGGCACTGATCCATAGATGGAGAAATAGACAGCTTTAACACCCTGTTCGGCGGCGATTTTAGCAGCCCAGGGCTGGAAAAAATCGTAGATCACCAAATCCGGGATCAGGGTCCTGACGATGTTCGAGAAGCTGATGTTCGACGTTTGAAAGGCCTTGAGGAGGATGAAATTGAGATGCGACGGCAAGTTCTTGGTGGTGTGATAGTGAGGAGGCAGTTGAGGATATAATTCTGAGTCTAAGTTGAGTTCCACTAGTTCGATCGAGGAGTGTAAATTGTTGTTGTCGATGAATTTCTGGATCGAACTGAAATTGATGGCTGTTGAACACAAATATATGTGCAAGTTTTTTCTTTTCAGGAGTGCTTTGGCTAGCTCAAGAAATGGAAATATGTGGCCATGAGCTAGCCATGGGAACATCAAGATTCTGAAACTGGGGTTTTCTGGAGTTGCCATTGTTGAAAGCTTTTCAAGCTTTTCTCAAATGGAGGATTAATGATGAGATATATGTATAATTTATTGCAAATGATTGAGGCTGAGATAGCAAACTAATGTATTAATAAGTGGTCAATGGAAGCCCTGTTTTATTTTAGCAATTCAAATCTTGACATTAATTTAATTTACTTTTGGTTGTTTACTTTTGTTTGTTGGCTGGGACAGAGTTAATGGGAGGCTGGACTGGTGGAGGGTGTGATCCTGTAGAGCAAAAGTTTACATATATTTTTTTGAAAAACAATAAATTATAATTGTGCTCCCCAAAGAAAAAGAAACATAAAAATATTTTTAATATTTTTTTAAAATTTGATCCCATCTTCCAAATAAAAATTTCGGAATCCGTCTCAATAAACGGAACCTATACTCTCTTTTTTTTTCTCCACATAACAAACGTAGTAATTCATGGTCATTAAAAAAATAAATAAAGAACTGCAGTTGGTGGACACCTGTGTGGGAAGGCAATTGCTTAAATGACAGTGGTTAGTGAACGAACATATTTTATCATGAAAAGAAGAGTATTAATCACAAGATGCTAGATGCTAAAATAAATTTATTTAATGATATATTGATATTTATGGAATAATATAAATGTTATATTTTCACAATAATAAATGCATGTGATAACGGGATATGAAATGCCTGCTTATTTAGACATATGCTTAAGTAGTGTATACAGACACTGTTGGATTGAATATGACAAAATCACAATTTTACTTTTTGATATCATCATATTTAGATCTAACGATTAATACACCACTTGAACATATACCTAAGTGAGTGGCATTTCATGTCCCACAGACTATAATCTCTACTATTAATAAAGTACCTAAAAGTTTAGTAACCATTTTGATCTCTTTTGATTTTTTTGGCCTTTCACATCTCTAATTTATTTCATATTTCCTCTCTCCTCTCCTCTCCTCTTCTCTCCTTTTTTTTTTTTTTTTTGATGACCAATATTATTAACGTGTCTTTAATTTCTTTAATTTATTCTTCGCTCACTTCTATCAATATATATTTTTTCATGTCTCTTTTATTATTTTTTTAAAAAAAATCTTTCTTATTTATTTGTTAATCTTATAATTATAATTTTATTTTAAACTATTTTTCTATAATAAATTTAAAAAAATATATTTTAAATAATTAAAAAATATATGATCATTGCATGGAATCCAATAAATATTTTAATTTTATATTCAAAGTTTAGATATGTAATTAAATCATTTTTTTTTATTTTATACATGTATTGACTGTGTCAGGCCGACTAATAAAAACAATATACTTGTGATGTGGAATATAATTAATAATAAAGTACCTATTTGACATACAAATATCTATATTTACTGAAAAAATATAAATTAGTGTGAAACTATCACAAATTATATGTATTAATGACAATAATTTTCATTGTATCATCAGTGATATGGGTAAATAAATATGGCCTTCCAAATAATTACAATCATCAAGTTCCCCTTATATTTTGTAATTACACTACACTGCCGCTGAATTTGTATTTTGGAAAATTCAGATAAAATTACAAAAAGTCCAAATTGCCCCGAATTAAAAAATATTTAAAATAAGGACTTGAAGTTTTATTTTTTATGAAGATTTATTTGGCCCCAAACTCGTGCTTTATTTTCGATCAATCGCGGCTAAAATTAGTAATACGATGTTTATAATGATAATAACAAGTAACCTGTAACAAATAGTAACTTGAAACTAATTATCAGTTGATCTAATATGATGAAACACTATATCTCTTAAGCAACTTTTCTGATTCAAATTCTAGCGTTGTGAATAGAGTAATTGGGTTGTTAGAGTCATCCCAATAATGAGTCTCTACAATACTCATCCAAATTAATTAGCCAATAGATCGAAATTAGATATCTAAGACAAAAAAAAAAAAAAAAAATTGAAGAAGCTCATGTTGCTTCGAACAAAAAAAAAGAAAAAAGAAAAAAGAAAAAAGAAGAAGCTCATATTTTCGTTTTTGTATTTTTTATCGGAAGTAATTTGCTCATTCAATGTGTATTTATATATATATATATATATAGTTGTGTGTGTGTGGGGACATCCCCCCCCCATTGAGTGCATTCTTTTGGTAATTGGAATATCGAGTGTGCGAATGGAAAATTTTCTTGTAAAGTCTTGAGGGGCTAAAGCGACAAAAATAAACTTTTACGCTCCATTATCAAGAATTTTTAGAAACTTAAAGGGTAATCTAAAAAATGATCCGGATTATACATGTCAGCCTCTTCCCCCAACCCAAATTGTTGTGATATAAATCATCTAAAGTTGGCATTTTTGGACTAAGGGTAACATTGAGTACAAAATTCCTCAATCTAAAATTAACAGCAGCTTTAGCAGAATTTGCCCATGTATTTGAATAGATATTATTATACACATGAACTCTCTATATGATGTGAAATAGAAAATGAAATATCATTAAAATAAAATACTCATACTGCAATCATCAAGTATCGACTAACTATCTATTGGAACACTTGCATTCTCTATTGCGTTTTACATATGTGCGTCAAGTCTAAAAAATTCAAATTCAAATTCAAATGTATATTTAAAGAATATTTTTATACACGTGACATGTATGTATAATATAAAATAAGCAACAAAAGCAATAATAATCTAGAGGGTGATGAAGTATGGGATCCATAGTAAAAGCATAACATTTTATTGCCTCAGTTCATATAACATTTTACGTACAAGCAAAAAACCCCTCCCATTACTTCCATTCCTCCCCACCACAACCCCCACAGAACTATATATCACCCATGTGCCCCAATCCAATCCACTAGGCATAAAAACATCAAAATCAGACCATCAAACACTTCAAAAACCAACACACACTACACACACTAGCCAAGAAAAATGTCATCAAAGTCCAGTAGCTCCCCCACATCAATATGCCGGCCCCGGACGGTAACACAAGCAACCCTAACCGGCTGCGGCGACCTCATCAAGCTCCTCCCAACAGGGACCGTCTTCTTGTTCCATTTCCTCAACCTGGTCCTAACCAACGACAGACATTGCCACGCCATCAACAAGTACTTATCCATCGCTCTGATCATCGTATGTGGCCTTTTGTGTTGCTTGGAGTTGTTCACAGATAGCTACGCTGATAGTCGGGGACACGCACATTACGACATTGCAACAACCAAAGGGGGCTTGGTACTTGCTCGTCACAAGACCTATCGATGTATAGGCTTCGTCTGGGGGATTTTGTGCACGCATTTCTCTCGCTGATGTCGTTTGTTGTTGTGGCTCTTCTGGACCCCAACTCAGTGGGGTGTTTCTACACTTCATTTGAGTCCACTCAGAAAGTCTTGCTCATGACACTGCCGCCTGTATATCAGGGCAAATTCTAGTTTTATCTTTGCTGTGTTTCCTAATAATAGGTATGGTATAGGATACCCTTCTGGCCAGCCCTCAACTTCGCCTTCGACTCCAGTTTGAGGGTCGCATGAAGGAGGCTAGTAGAGACAACCGCTCCAATTAACTTAATATATATTAGACCATATTATATACATACATATATATATTACTTTGTAAATTGCTGCCCCTAAAAATAACAAGATTATATATTTTATAAAAATCTGATCACGTACCAAGGAGTTAAAAGTCTTAGCTCATATCTAGGGCAGACTATTTTTAGCTTTGCTATGATCATATCGTGAATGTAGAGAGAAGATGAAAACCATAATCTATTCTACATATCAACATGAAATCGATGTCCTGTTTAATTTATGTAATTATTTGATTTTTGGAAGTCTAGTATCTCATAATTTTTAATGATTTATCATAAGTTAAAATCTTGCATTAATTTGCATAGATTTTTTGTGCAATTTCACCTAAAAATTTATTTAATGTAAAAATATTTGTATCTTTTGTAGGAATTAATTTTTTTTTTGTGCACTTTCACCTAAAAATTTATTTGATGTAAAAATATTTGTATTTTTTGTAGGAATTAACTTTTTTTTTGTGCACTTTCACCTAAAAATTTATTTAATGTAAAAATATTTGTATATTTGTAGGAATTTTAAGGCAATGTTCAATTCACAAGAGTGTTGAACTTTGCATAAAAGTCTAAGAAAATGTGATGAATTTGTGGTGAAAATTTGGTTGGAATCACAAGGCATGCAAAGCATTTAACAGAACAAGATTGCTGCAAATCTTATCAATACATTTATATACGTTCAATATTTCACAAAGTGGCATCTAAGGCATAGCAATGTTTTTACCATAGGTATAAACAAAGTATCTATTCTATTAATAAAGCATATAAATGTTCTAATAACCAACCACCTTGATGTCTTTTCGTATCTCACATTTCTAATTTATTTTCTTCCTCCTCTCTCTTCTCTGATTATTAATGTATTTTTAATTTTTTTTATTTTCTCCATCTCTCACCTCTATCAATGTATATATATTTATATTTACACACACACACACACACACACACACACACATATATATCTATATTATTATAACAAAAAAGCCACTTTTGTGTCTAAAATGACAATTTTTTTTTATAATTTTACAAAAGTTATCCTCCAACTCTTTGTGAAATAAATAAAGCTATGTAAAATTGTGGGTAATATTGAAAATTTCCATAAAATCAATTCAATTCGGATACCAAATTTTGATATATCAATTTTACCCTTTTAATTAGTAAACACATGCAACAAATAAACAAATAGAGAGGATAATATTGTAATATCACAATCCAATTTGAAAACTCATTTTCTCAACCCACAAACCACTTTTTCCATTATTTTAGATTTTGAAAGTTGAAACCCATTTTTAATTAATGTTTTTAGTTCTCTCTCTCTCTCTCTCTCTCTCACACACACACACACACACACACACAAACAAAATAATTTCTCTAATTATAATTACCCAACATTTTTTTATTTTTTTTGTGTTTATTTATTTATCGCGTAATTTTATTTTATATAATTATTTTATTTTTAGCTAAGTATTATTTAATAAATTATGTCAAATAGTTCTTAAAAAAGTATTCTTATAAAGGAATTTTTTTTATCTTGCACACACATAGAGTGTGCAGCACTGCTAGTCCTATATAAAAAGGAGACTTTGCACACTTAAATCGACGGTTTTGACATTGCCACACCAAATTTTGATTTACCTAATATACCCTTAAGTTTATGTTGATTGAATGAGTATTTTGAGGTGTCAAACGGAATTTACCAGTCAAAATCCATGTTCTCCTCTTTCGCCAATAACCCCACGGCCAAATTGTTACCATTAACCTTCTTCAATGCGTTCCTGAGAATTAAGTTTAATTGGGTATGGATCTATGGCCATGTCAAAGAAAATAGAAATCTTTATTTTTCAACAACTTCAATCATGTAAAATCCAAAAGGTAAATTCTCTAATTTGTTTCTCAACTTTTAGGCTATGTTTGGAACAAGGATTTTGATGAGGAAAAGTTGGAGGAAAATGGAAAGGATCAAACATGAAAACATAAAGTACTATCGTTTGAAGCAAAGAAAAAATTTTCTATCCTATTTTCCTTACCAAAATCCTAGAACCAAACGAAGGGTTAAGTTAAGATTGTTATAGAATGATGATTATTTGCTTTGTATAGAATATCGTGAATTCTTTAGTCTCACCATATTTTTCGTCTACTGTAAAATTAAATTCGTAAACCTTCCGTCTCATTTTTTCCTTTATTTCACTTCGTTGTTTCTTTATGCCTAATTTATCGTCTGTGTTACTTTTAATTGATAAAACTCGATGGTATTACCAAAAAGAAGAAGAAGAAGAAGAAAATAAAAAGAAATATATATTAACAAAAAAATAAAAATTGTGATGGCATTTCATTTTGCAGGAAAATGGTTAAAATATAGGTTCGGAGGAGGGGCGGCTTGACCATGAAAGGATTTTTTTTTGGTAAATTCCTTTTTATCTTTTAAATACTTTTGTATTTGTATATTGCTTTTGTTATGTAAATAAATTAACAAATATGTGACTTTTCAATCAATTATGTTGCTCTCTCTCTCTCTCTCTCTCTCTCTCTCTCTCTCTCTCTGAATTTTGTTTGGCAGTGAAACTACATGATTAATGAAGCATTTAAGAACGTCATCAATGAGTAAAACAAATTCAATTGTGTAAGCCTCCTAAAACTTTTAAAGATCTTGAAACTATATGATTTAGTTACGTACTTTCATTAACGGAGTGTTTAGAAGAACATCATCGAGTGGATTTACCTAATTTCAAGCATTTTAATGTTGTTCATACTCCTATAGGAAAAATAGATATATGTTCTATTCATTGAGTTCGATTTAGTAGCAAATTAGTTTGCTTTTATTTTTATGAGTAATGGATAGTTAAATTAATATGGACTTTCAAATACGATTACCTCCCCATTTAAATATGGACTTCCAAATAGAACATTGTTTAAGTATGAATTTTTCGTTTCACTCTTTCGTAGTATAATTATGCTGCTCATGTTTTCCATTTTTCAATTTTACTTGGCTTCCTAACGGATTCCTTTATATTTGTCTCTAATTTTCTCTTCTATTATTATTATTTTTATTTTTTTTGTATCAAATGAGACTCCGAATTTCATCAATTTCTCAAAAGATTCGTATGATCTTATTGATTGATATGATATTGATATGACACAGTGATTTCATATTTGCCAACAAATCTCCAATTTTTTTGCATCATATCTAGTTCAGATCCTCTGCTATACAACGGTGCTACATCTCTTCCTCCACTCATTAATATCACGTGTATTGGCAAGTGATTGAGATAAGGAAAAAAAAAATTTATGATATGAATTTTTTTTTAAATATTCTCTTTCTTTATCTCAATCGCTCACTGATACATGTGGCATATATCGAAGAATGAAGGATGAGATGTAGCATAGTTGTGTAAGAGAGGATCTGAACTGGCATCACATGTGACAACTCCAATTTGTTTCTTTGAGTTTGCAATTTCCATTTGTTCTACACACACAAAAATCACTCATAAATACAAAAATATATATAAAAAAAACATTGATTTTTGCAAATTAAATTACTCCTATCGCATTTTCTTGGCCACATAAACCCTCTAAAATAATGAAAAAGAACAAAGAAAAAAAAAAGAAAACAAAATTAAAAGGACCAAGGGCTAGTTGGGCTGGGTACAATATGTATTCATGTTGGGCCTACATGTGGAAAGTCATTGGTTTTTTAGTTCCTACAGAAATCAAAATCTTTGCACTGTGTACTACTGTGCTTATATAAAAGGTCGGATGATAGTGGCTTTTATAGTTGTGATTTTCAAAGAAGGCAAAATGTCACACATGTCAGGCTACTAGTAGCCACGTTAAGAAAAACCAAAAGACTACTGTTTGCATAAATTTTTTTCGATCGTACTGAAATAGTAGCTCAGGGTTTGAACCGGTTGAGTTCGATAGGAAAATAACCAATTCAAAGTGGGCTCTTGGCGTTCGATTGCGGGCGTGCCAGTGTGCAGGAGCACACAAGTGAAAGTCTTGTGGTTCAAAGTGAAAAGTGACGTGGTTCGAAGTGAAAAATGATGTGGTGCGCCTAAGACTTCTATCCGAAAAACGATTGAATTGGAGTAAATAAACACTATTCCTGAGGTTCTATTTACCTACAACTCAATGTAGGACTTAACAATTCAGCACTCTCAAAAATCGAAAAGGGTCGAAAAATTTTTAAATCGAAGAGAAATATATTTGAAGACGATGGCTACTTGCCACACGAACTTTTACAGGACTCGATTACAAACACACGTATTGATGACTTGGGCCATATACATGAGGAAAATGCATTAAGCAGTTCCTAAGAACTCTAGCTACAAATCGACTACACTGATGACTCCGGCCATATCTATCTGTGGGTGTATTCGGAGGCTGTTCACTCCGACGAGCATTGATTGACTCCGTATGTACTCCTCTTCATGCATGCGCTCGATATGAATGATGGGTACCACTCTATCGCATTGATATCTCATCTCGAACCGGGCCCAATCTGAGTGAGTGATGGTTACGACCTCGTGATGTTACGGAATGAGTGCATTGATATCCTCACTTCGAACCGAATGAGGTATGTCTACAAACACTCGTAACAGTTTTCTACATACTGAACTAAAGCTAATCTTTGTTCATTTAAACTAAAAAATCAGAGAAGTGTCGACTTCTTAATTGAGAGAATTGTTGTGTTGATTGATTGTTGATGATCGATGATTGATTCTTTAAATGGTGAATCCAACTCCCTTTTATAGGTTTCAAGCCACAACCGCTATCTTTATTCTTGGAGATTCCCACCTTATTCTGGATTGGCCACTTGACGTAGGTGGCCGCCCTTACTTCTAGGATGTAGCAGTTATGTCATGTCATCCAAATTTCAAATTTTCAGTGGCACATGCCCTTTGTTTTAGGCATATTTAGGTAAAACTACATGCCTTATCTTTATCAGTTAGCTATTCCTATCTAACAACCCCTTAAAATAAGGAGTTTTGAATTTATTATTGTATTTATTTTATTTTTTTATTTTATATTTATGACCGACTGGGCCATGGGCCGTGATTCCACCTCTGTCTGGGCCTCCGGCATGGGCTCTCCTGTATGCATCGAAGTGACCTGGGTTTAATTAATTTCATCTCAACCTGACGAAAAGGACCAATACCAGCCCACTCCAAATCGACTTAAAAATTTTATTTATAGGGCCCAAACAACTACATTATTTTAACTGTCCCGTAATTGAGTTGATTAACACCATTTGTGAAATATTTATTAAAAAGAAGAAACAAACAATAACTCGAAATTACTTAATAAGTGAAAGGGATGGATGAAGAGGTGACATCTAAAAACCGTATCTTATCTTGGCTTTTTTTTTTTCTTTTTTTGATCAAATTATCTTAGCCATTTTTAGGCTTCCAACTGACAGATAATCCAAAATTTGTATTTGAATACATTCATTTATATCTAAAATTTTTAAATTCACCATGCATAATTTTGGTTTCGAGCAATCCTATAATACCCATAAATGCACATAATTGCTAATGCACGGGGCATGCCACCATTCAGTCACTTTAAGCAATTTATTTTTAACACTTTTTAAGCATCATCTTGTTCTCTATTTTTTGGATAAGGTGAATTTTAGTTTAATTTGATGTGTGCATGCATTAGTGTTGCAAGATATTTATTTTGGACAAGATAAACAAAAAATAAAAATTACCCTCAATGTATGTGCACAATGGCATTTTGCCCCTTCACCTATGCATTTTGTTAAATATATTACTTGGCATAAACGAATAGCCAATTTTATCCTCTCATGTGACGAAATATTCTTCTAGATACTATCAAAATTGGAGTGGGTGTCAACGATTAATTTAAAATGCTTACGTGTTATTCTCGCTTCACCTTGAATATTAGGGGGCAAATTAAAGTACAATAGATCCAAAATAATAGGGAAATTGTCCATAATTTACCTTATATTTTACCTTAATAAAAATCACTTCATATATTAAAAATGTATTCCTATCTTTTAATTACTAAATTTTACAATAAGTAATTATAATATCAGTAAGCAATATAAAATTTTGATGTGACATTAATAATTAAACAACTTACACAAAAAGTATTTATCATTCCAAGACAACAGCACATTCATTATTTTTATGATTTACTAAATGTTCCATCACTGATTATTGATATAGTTGTCTATTTTCATATAATATCATCACAAATTCTTGATCATTTATCTGTGCCTTAGACTCTCTATCACAATTAATTTTTCGTTGATAGTCAAAGAGAATGGTTTCGTATGGTGTATATTACAAAACATTCTCTAAACCAAATCATGCATCTTTATTTTTACTTTTACATACTTTTCAAATTTAAGTCTAAAGCATAATATTCTCCAACAAATTCCTCCAAAATACTCGAGAGAACAAAATCAAATCAAGCAATTGCACCCTTAGTTTCCTCCTCCTTCCCCATTATTCTTCTTCAAACACAGCTCCCACAGTTGCTCAGCTACTTGATCCATAACTTGATCTTCTTCCATCTTCAGCTTCTCACTCAACTCTCTAGCCCGCCGTCTCAGCCCTGCGCCGCTCTCCTCCACCACCACCTTCTCAATCGCCGCCGCTATCTCCTCCCCTTTAAACCCCTCATTTTCACTTCTCACAACCTCCACACAGCTCCCAGCCTCGGCCAACATCCGAGCATTTACCGGCTGATCGAGCTTCATCGCCATGGCGATCACCGGACCCCCAAAATACATGCTTTCCATTATGGAACTCCATCCGCAGTGGCTCACGAAACCACCCGTATTTCGATGCGCTAAAATGCCCGCCTGAGGCGCCCACCCCGTCAGGATTAGCCCTCTCTGTTTCACCCTGTCGGGGAATCCCTGTGGGAGTGCTTCTTCTAAGGTGACTGTCGCCCCGACAGGGAATCTGATGATCCATATAAAGTTGACTTCGCAAATCTCGAGCCCTTTTGCTATTTCTTGAATCTCATCCCCTGACAGGAAATACTCGCTCCCGAATGAAACGAATACAGTTGAACTCGGGGTTTTGTCGTTTAACCATTTGATGATGTCCGAATCGGAGTTCTCCAGGTTGGTGTTTTCGCTGACGAGCGGACCAACCGGTAACAATTTCTTGCGCGACAAATCCGAAAGATAATCGATATACTTCCCCTCGATCCCTCTACTGGTTTTCACAAGAACAACTTCACAAGAAAGCTTGAAGTTCCCGTAAAGAAAATCTTGATCCACATCAAAAATATGTTCATACAAAAACTCGATCGCGGCTTCCAGGGTTTTAAGCTCGTGGCCCTGGAAACTGATCGCCTGGAAAGGAAATCCAACAGCTTTTCCGAAAGTGTACCTATGATGAAGCAAAGACAAAAGCACTGATCCATAGATGGAGAAATAGACAGCCATAATACCCTGTTCGGCAGCGATTTTAGCAGCCCAGGGCTGGAAATAATCGTAGATCACCAAATCGGGGATCAGGGTCCTGACGATGTTCGAAAAGCTGATGTTCGACGTTTGAAAGGCCTTGAGGAGGATGAAATTGAGATGCGACGGCAAGTTCTTGGTGGTGTGATAGCGAGGAGGCAGTTCAGGATATAATTCTGAGTCTAAGTTGAGTTCCACTAGTTCGATCGAGGAGTGTAAATTGTTGTTGTCGATGAATTTCCGGATCGAACTGAAATTGATGGCTGTTGAACACAAGTATATGTGCAAGTTTTTTCTTTTCAGGAGTGCTTTGGCTAGCTCAAGAAATGGAAATATGTGGCCATGAGCTAGCCATGGGAACATCAAGATTCTGAAACTGGGGTTTTCTGGAGTTGCCATTGTTGAAAGGTTTTCAAGCTTTTCTCAAGTAGGGAGGATTAATGAAAAGATGTATAATTTATTATTACTTTGAATTTGTGGTCACTCTTCTTAAACTGTACACTAATCATATGATAAATATAAAATATTCGCTATGTAATTAATTTTGGTGTGGCCAAACCCGATGTGGATAAGAATTTCCCTTCAAATGGTGACGCTAATTTAGTTTACTTTTGTTCTTTGGTTGGGATTGAGTCAATGGGGAAGGCGGGAGAGTGGAGTCGTGCTTAGCAAAAGTTTATGTATATTTTTTTTAAAAAGAAATTAATTTCCTTTTCCAAAAAAATAAAAAAAAAATTAATCATTTTTCAAATAAAAAGTTCTAACCCATCGTCATTAAAAATAACCTATACTTCTTATTTTTTGTCTCACATGCCAAACGTAGTTCTTCATGATCATTAAAAAAAATAAAGAATTGCAGTTGGTGGACACCTATGTGGGAAGGCAATTGTTTAAATGACGGTGGTTACTCAACGAACATAGTACTAATCACAAGATGCTAGATGATAATAAAAATTTATTTAGTGATATATTGATATGCATGGAACAATATAAATGTTATTTTAAAAAAAATAATAATAAATGTATGTAATATAGACTATAATCTATATCACTAATAAAGTCTTTAAGAATCAAATAACCACATAAATCTCTTTTGGTCTTTTTGATCTTTTATATTTCTAATTTATATTACTTTTCCTCTCTCCTCTCCCATTATTAACTTAGCGTATCTTTAATTTCTTTATTTTCGCATTCTCTCACTTCTATCAATATATATTTTTTCATGTCCACTTTTATTATTTTTTATAAAATTTTTCTTATTTATTTATTTATTAATCTTATTTATTTTCAACTATTTTGCTATAATAAATTTAATAAAATATATTATAAATAGTTAAAAAATATATGATCATGTATGAAATCCAATAAATATTTTAATTTTATATTCAAAGTTTAAATATATAATTAAATTATATTTTATTTTTATTTTACACCCCGTATCGAGTGTGTCATGCCAACTAATAAGAACAATATACTTGTGATGTGGAATATAATTAGTAATACAGTGCCAAATCCGACATATATATAGATATCTTAATTCACTGACAAAATATAAATTAGCGTGAAACTATCACAAATTACATGTATTAAATGACAATATTTTTTATCATATCAGCAATGATATAAAAAACTACACCGTCACTGAATTTGCATTGTTGGAAAATTCAGATAAAATTGCCAAAAGTCCAAACTGCCCCCAATAAAAAATACTTATAATTTTATTTTGAAAGTTTAGACAAAGAGTTTAATCAATCTCCTCCTCCTCAAAAGTTCACAAATCCCTAACAAAAAACAACGTTTATTAAACAATTAAACTCAAAAGGGGTGTTAGTGTAACTGTGAAAGTCATAGAGGAGAACTTGCTAATTTGACCACCTTAGAGGGGTTCTAAATGTAATGAACCATTTTATCCTATGGAATGGCCAGTAGCCTTAAACGTTGAATTTGTCCGCTGCTATTCAAGCCTTCTTCCGGCAAAAAAAAAAAAAAAATGTAGGACAAAAATGTTATATAGTCTTAGTGATGATGTAACCAAGGACCTCATCAAAACAACAAAGAAAAATCAAAGCCGGCCTCCTGATTTTGAAAGCCTTTGTCAAACTTAAACAACAATTGACTACACTTTCATTTATAGTAGCTTCATTTGTCCATCAAAAATCTTGAAGCAGAGATAAGCGGCGAAAAGGGTTCCCATTCATGGAGGCAAAACAAGATAATTTCAGTATTCTCATGTTTCCATGGTTAGCGCATGGACACATATATCCCTATCTTGAACTAGCCAAGAACCTCTCAAACAAAAACTTTAACATATACTTTTGCTCCACACCAGTCATCCTCAATTCAATCAAACATGACCTTAAAAACACCTCTTATGGTGTTTCAATCCAACTAGTGGAACTACATTTACCATCATTCCTCGATCTTCCTCCACACTACCACACGACGAAAAACGTGCCGCCAGCAGCTCATGCCTGAGCTCTCACAAGCCTTTCAGATGTCATCCTCGGATTTTGGTAACATCCTCGGTTCCCTCAAACCCGATCTGCTGATATACGATGCTTTCCAAACGTGGGCAGGCCAAGCATGCCTCGTCTCTAGGCATCCCGGCTGTCCATTTCGCCACCACTGGAGCCACGGCGTATTCTTTCTACCGACACGGGGTGCACCACAAGAACACACCTTTCCCTTATGAGGGGATATATTTTAGGGATCATGAGATAAAGGCCATGCAAAAAATGGACTTTTCAGCTATCACAGATGATAATGATCCAGATGCTTGGTTTGATTATTTCAGGCTGTCCTGTGAGATTGTTCTAATGAAGACCGGCAGAGCTATTGAGGGGAAATATATAGATTACTTATCTGTTCTGACAGAGAAAAAGATCGTTCCTGTTGGTTCGCTTGTTACACGAGGTTATAAGAGTGAAGGAGATGATCATGTAGAGAAGATCATGGAATGGTTAAGCAGGAAAAGTCCATTTTCGACTGTTTTCATCTCATTTGGGAGTGAAAACTACTTGTCCAATGATCAGATGGAGGAGATAGCAAAAGGGCTGGAGGCTTGTGATGTTAACTTCATATGGGTCGTGAGGTTTCCTCTTGGGGAGAGCCTAAGTACACAAGCGGCTCTCCCAAAGGGATTTCTTGATAGGGTTAAAGACAGAGGTTTGATTGTAGAGAAATGGGCACCACAGGCCAAGATTTTGGCACATAAAAGTGTTGGTGCATTTGTGAGCCACTGTGGGATGAGTTCAATGATCGAGAGTGTTTATTTTGGTGTGCCGGTTATAGCCTTACCTTTGAAGCTCGATCAACCGATGAACGCCAGGCTATTGGTGACAACCGGTGTTGCAGTGGAGGTCGAACAAGATGATGATGGATTTTTTAGTGGGAAAGATTTTGCAGACGTGATAAATAAGGCCGTCGTGGAGAAGACAGGGGAGGATATGAGAGTTAGAGCTGCAGAATTGAGTGAGAAGATGAGAAATGAAGATGATGATGCAATAAATGAAACAGCAGAGGAGCTGAGGAGGCTTTGTGTGGAGTATAAGCTTAAAAAATAAAATCAAACTTCAAAGTACTTAAATTTTCTTAATAAACTGTGTCAATTTTGTTCAATTTTTTTATGTCAAGGGGCTATCTGTAATTTTGAAGTCCACAGCGAAGATTTGCGCAATTATATATGTTAGGGATGATTACCAAAAACTCCTGAGATCTGTCTCGGTTACAAAAGGCCCCTCTATGGGTAATTGTATTTCAACAGAGGGTTTCTTTCGTAATTGGGGTAACTAATGGCTAGTGCTATTTGTCAGATAGGAGCAAATCTCAATGGTTCTACTTGTAATTTCAATAGATAGATGGTTCCTTTTTACACAGACAAAGAAATAAAGACTATCACAAACTGAGTTCTACAAGATGCCAAGAATTTGTGCCACAGTTACTAAAGATGCATGTAAAGTGTAAACATTACTTGCACAAGCGTAAAGTGTAAACATTACTTGCACAAGCCTCAAAATCAATCAATAATCTTTGTATGAAATGAGAGCAACATGGAAACTATAATGGGATGATTACCAAATAACCCCTAAGGTTGTCCCGATTACGGAAAAAAAAAGGAAAAGAATCTTTATCAATTGAAATCACAATTGACGCCCTTAAAGTTTGCTTCTGTCTTACAAATAGCACCAACCATGAGTTGCCCCCGCTACAAAAAGTCCGTCAGCTATTAGTGTCGGGGGGTAATTGTAATTTAAATATATAGAGGGTGGTTTTATGATTGAGACAAACCTCAAGTTTTTATATAACAAGTGTATTTATGTAAACAATAATGTAGCAAATGTTTTATGATTAGTACCAAAATTAGTTTAACTACTTCTCTATGGTCATACCTAATCACCTTGAATCAGCCATAAACCACAAACGTTGAAAAAAAATGAAAATGATGAAAAAGGGGAGTAAAAAAGAGAGAAGTAGAAGGGCGGAAAAAACACAAACAAGAAAACCCAACAAACAAGAAAAATAATTGTTAATTAAGCTTTCATTTGATTAGCACACTAATCACGTATTACTCGATGACGTAGGAAAAGCAAAAAATGCATGAAAAGTGGTGCTTAACTTAAGATTAATAAAAGAAAATAACACTAGCGCCAGCCTGTCCTCCTTGACTTTAATGTATGACCTATTTATAATTTATATCAGAACTCCAATGATACCTTATATGATCTTCATTTGTCCATCACCAAACTAGAGTAGATCAAAGGTTCCTTTAGTGGAGGCAAAACAAGTTAATCTTAGTATTTTGATGTTTCCATGGTTAGCAAATGGACACATATTACCCTATCTTGAACTAGCCAAGAATCTCTCAGACAAAACTTCAACATATACTTTTGCCCCACACAAATCAATCTTAATTCAATCAACCATGTTATTCTTGAAAATAGCTCAATCCAACCCATACAACTCAGTTTACCATCTTTTTATATGGGTTCTGAAGTTTCCTCTTGGAGAGAGCTTAAGTGCACAAGAGGCTCTCCCAAAGGCTATGTTTGGAATAAAGATTTTGGTGAGGAAAAGTGAGAGGAAAATGAAAAATGATCAAGAATGAATACATAGAGTACTATCATTTCAAGCACAAAAAAATTTTTCCATTCTATTTTCCTTACTAAAATCCTAGAACCAAACGGAGGGAAAGGGATTTCTTGATAGGGTGAAAGATAGAGGTATGATTGTGGAGAAATGGGCGCCAAAGGCTGAGATTTTGGCACATAAAAGTGTTGGTGCTTTTGTGAGTCGTTGTGGCATGAGCTCCATGATTGAAAGTCTTTATTTTGGCGTACCGGTTATAGCCGTGCCTTTTAATTTTGATCAGCCCTTGAATTCTAGGCTAATGGTGGAGGCTGGTGTTGGGGTGGAGGTCAAACTAGATGGAGATAGGACATTTTAGCGGAAATGATTTTGCACGTGCGATAAATAAGGTGGTCGTGGAGAAGACGGGGGAGGAGATGAGGGCTATAGCTGCAGAGTTGAGTGAGAAGATGAGAAGTGAAGAGGGAGCTGCTGTAAATGATGCAGCAGAGGAGATTAGGAGGCTTTGTGTGGAATATAAGCTGAAAAAGTGAACATCAGAGTACTCTGATCACGTCGTCCAAGTTCCCGATGAGTTCTATCAGTTTTGATCAAATTTCGAAAGTCAGAGGAGCTGTGTTTAATTTCTTACTCAAGAGTGGCGATTGTGTAACTTTGTAAATTTCTATAGAGTCTACTCAATAAAGTAAAACGTGGATTTGGGACAAGTAGATAGCTTGGTGATAAGGTCCGGCACCTGTGAACAAATGGCCGATTTTTCTAGTGGAGCATTTGTGTGTTCCCATTTACAAGATCTTTCTATGCATGAAACAAGCAGGTTTAAGTTATACATTTATCAAACACAGAGAACCAAGAAAATGAGGAAGACCATCTGATAAAATTAGCATGTGCCCTTTGTAAACAGTCAACTAGACTATTTTGCTGCAAAACTTATGTATACCAACTGAACAATCCATACTTTTATCTTCACCTATAAAACTCAACCTCACTTACACTTAGAAACTCAATATATAGTAATCCCTTTTGTAAACAAATAAAAAATAAAAAATGCACCCCTTATGAAATAACAATCAAAATATCTAAATCAATCAACCATGTATAAAAATCCGTATAGTATTTCATAAACATAATATTTCTTGCCTTATCTTGTTAATCGTGCTGCCTCCGTGTCTTGCAAGCACTATTGTGGCTGTGAATGTTAACAGCTTCTGCTCATTAACAAATACTCTTGCCTCGAGAACCTCGGCCCGATTCTTCTCAAATACCTTCACTATCTCGGGCAATAAACCGCTTCTAGAGGGCAGTTGAATGGAAAAGAATGTGGCATTATTGGACACAGTCAACTTCACAGAGGACTTGTGATTTGTACATTTCATTAGAACATTTCGCCCCACCTTTGGCTCTTTCCACTGCATCTTCTTTAGACCCTCCAGCCTCTTTTTCTCTTCTTCAAGGTACTCTATATACTTCACAGTATTGGCTATAATCTCCTCTTTCGGGGGCTGTAATTTTGAAGGAGGTAAGAAGATTAGGCAAATCTGTCAATTAAGAAATGATCATATAGATCTTGCACAAAATGAACAAACTGAACGGGGATCAGTGCATAGAATAGAAAGATGAGCTCCAAAAGTTCTCAAAATTGGTCCGCCTATAATTGTAGATATTATGGATGTGTACCATAGACAAAGAAATAAAGACTATGAATCACAAACTGAGTTCTAAAAGAAGCCAAGAATTCGAAACACTCTTACTAAAAATGCGCGAAAACTTAACTTGCACAGGCCTCAAAATCAACCAATAATCTTTCTATGACATGAGAACTACAGGAAAAATACATCTTAGAGAACAGTTATACAGACAATACTTTTCGCATAAACCGAAATTAGTCTAAATATTGCTCTATCAGATATTTATACCCGATCTAGTTGAACAAGCCACTTGCCACAAACATTAAAAAAAAATGAAAATGAAAACATAGATATCGGAATTAAGCTTTCCTTTCATTAGCACTAATGAACATGTGGTTGGCATATGCCCCTAAGTTAATCAGCAATCATCTTCATCAATTCAACTACGAAATTAACACATATTGAGTAGAAGAATTACTCGATGGTGTAGGAAAACAAAAGGAAAAAAACTGCCACATGGATTACTTAGACTTGTGCCAGAAAATTTGTTCCTGTTGGTCTGCGTGTTGCACAAGATCATAAGAGTGAAGAAAAATCATTCAGATAAGATCATGGAATGGTTAAGTAGGAAAAACCCGTTTTCAACTGTTTTTTTCTGTTTTGGGATTGAAAACTATTTGTCCAATGATCAGATTGGAGAGATAGCAAAAGGGTTAGAGGCTTGTGATGTTAACTTCATATGGGTTGCCAGATTTCCACTTGGAGAGAGAGTTAGCCCAACAGGCCCTGCCAGAGAGATTTATTGAGAGGGTTAAGGGGAGAGGTCTGATTTTGGAGACATGGGCACCACAGACTAAAATTTTAGCACATCCAAGTGTTGGTTTTTATGAGCCACTGTAGCATGAGTTCCATGATTGAGTCTCTTTATTTTGGTGTACCAATACCTTTCAGATTTGATCAGCCCTTGAATGCTAGGCTAATGGTGGAGTCTGGTTTTGGGGTGGAGGTGGAACGAGATGGAGATGGACTTCTTAACGGAAAAGATTTCGCAGACGCGATAAATAAGGCGTTTGTGGAGAAGCAGGGGAAGAGATGAGGGCTAGAGCTGCAGAATTGAGTGAGAAGATGAGAAATGAAGAGGATGGTGCAGTAAATGAAGCAGCAGAGGGCTGAGGAGGCTTTGTGTGGAGCTTAAGCAGGAAAAGTAACATCACAGTATTTTTTCAGGCAATGAAGATCAGGATAAGTTTAAGGTTGATTTCTATATTTCTTGCATTAATCCAATAAAATGGTGACCAAAATGAGGTAAAATGAAATGAAGATAAGCTGTTAAGCTTGTTATGAACTTCAATAAGGTTTCTCATTAATAGTCTACTCAAGGACAAGAAATGTGCATCTTTCTAGTTGGAACGTTAGTGTATCGTTCTGACTGAAATTATTTGGAAAATTTACTTTCATCTCTATGTATATTTGAGAATGCATAAAATAAGAAAGATTTGGTTTATTGATTTGTCAAATAGAAAGTGAAGAGAAACCATCAGATCAAACATAATGCGCCCATTATAAATTATAGGCTACTAGCTGCGAACTACATGTGTATCATTTGAGCAATCCATTCTTACCTTCACCTTAAAACTCATCCTCATGTACACTCGCAAACTCGATATCAACTGAGAAACTTAATATTCTACAGTCCCTTTTGAAAAATTCACCAGTTTCTCTGGAACACATTGACACAAGTAAGTCCTAACAAGAGGGGATGCTAAAAAAAATGAATCACCTTATCGCGTAATAACATATCTTATAAGATCATCGTCATCTGGCTGCCTATATGTGTAGACAAGAGGCACTCGTATATGAATTAGACAAGTCTATCAATTAAGAATGGAATGATCATCTTATTAGATATTATGACAAATAGAATGAACAAAACAGGGTGGAATCAAGAAAGCATATATCCATGCATAGAATAGAAAGCTTTGCAGCAAACATTATCAAAATTGATCCACCAACTATTCTAGGATAGCTATTCTGGAGTTAACCACAAACAAAATGCACATAGAATTAACAAGGACAAAGCCTCAAAATAAATCAATAATCTCTCAATGAGAGGACAACATGTGAAATTATGTCTATGCACAATCATACACTCAACATTTGTTTATATGCATCGAAGATTGGTTTAAGAATTGCTCTACCAGTCAATGATGCTTAATTTAGTTGAATCAACCTCAAATTTTCAAACATCAACAGACACACACTCAATAACGTCCTTCGAATTAAACTTCAATATGATTAACACTAATCGAGTTCAATCACAAATCATCTTCATCAATTCAATCACAAAATTAACACATATTCAACCTAACAATCACTCCATCAAACCCAATATCAATCAGAAAAAAGTATTGAAAAAGGTGGCAATGAATCGACCTTATAGTTCTTGCAAAGAGAAGGCACCATGGATTGAAGAACAGAGAAATGCTCATTCATCTGCTCTCTTCTTTTGCGCTCCTTGCTCATTTTTTCAGCCCATGAAGCTTCATCATTAATTTTATGCCTTTTTCTTGAAGTACTTGAGCCATTTTCAGCATTGGAAACTAGAGCGAAATATGATAATGGTGGGATTATATTATCATTATATCCCTCCATAATCCCCAGAAGCAATCTCTTTATCTCCTCTTCTTCTTCAGTTTCTTGATTTGCCAACTGCCCTTTTCCTCTGTCTCCCATTTCAACCCCAGATTGAAAGAAGTTTTTCTCTATATGCATGCATATATATATATATATATATATGTGTGTGTGAGGAAAAAATTTATTGTTGGGGAAGTTTCTTCAACAAGAAAGCTGTTAGAATATTTGCTGCTGACATTTTGTTACAGAGACAGTTTTTGTGTGCGAGAGTGTGTGTGTGTGTGTGTGTGTGAGAGAGAGAGAGAGAGAGAGATGAGGTCATGTGCATGTCTATGACTTTCAGTGTTTGAATGATGAGAATTTGATTTTCTTGATTTTGTTCGTGTTAAATTTTAACAGTATGCTTGCATGTGCATGGATGATGATCATGTGGATTAATCTGGACGGTTCGATTCATCTTGAAGCAGCTGATAGTGAATCAAGAACCGTTGGATGGGTTGGTTTTTGCCCGTTTGATTTTTGAACTTCAAGATTATGTACTAGAGGATATTAGATATAAAATTTGTGTGATAAGAAATAAATTAATAATCATAAATTAATTATTTGGTGTTCTCAATTCCTCTTTCTATTTCTGTCGAAATTTGTGTTCTTCAATTTATTTATGTTTCATAAAACATTATTCTATTTTAAATTATTTTATACATACTATCAATTTAATAAAACTTATATATTCATATAAAAAAGTTTGTTAGATATTTATAAAAAAAAAGATTTAAGCATGAGTGTATTTGATAATTTGACAGGCCACTCAAATCAATTTAGCATTATGGCCCGGGCCCAAAACAATAAACACATCCATAGCAGGGCTACTTTAAAATTAACGGGCCACATGGTTGAAATAGACATGAATCAACATCGTTTTCAGTCCAACACCCATGCATGCTTGTGGGCTGCAGACTAAGGATCCGTTTGGATAAATTTTAAAATATATATATATATATGTTTTATCGAACCGTACTTTTTAGAGCTCAGCATTTTTTCAAGTCATGTAGGTTTGTATTTGAATGCAATAATTATAAATTTTAAAAAGTGTTCTTATTTAAAACTACCCTAGATAGTTTCTAAAAAAGCCACTTTTGGATTTTTTTCTAACTTCTATTTTTTTTTTCAAATAATCCAACCAAACAAAATAATAAGTGATTTTTTTTCCTTAAAAAACTTATCCAAACAGGCTCTGAGCCTATATTGAATAATTTTTATTGAAGATTAATATTGTGGGAAAATTCTTATCCAAACCTAGTTTGGTTGAGTCCACCAATCATATGACAAATGTATCACACTTGTCAAGTGATAAATCACTCTCTCTCTCTCTAAATTATCTATCAATCATAGAACGAGTGTATAACGCTCATTGTGTGATTAATCAGGAACAGTAAGTCTAAGCTGTCTTTGGTGTAGATTTTCTTGACAAGCTTTTGTGGGCTAGCTCGAGTTAGATTGAGCCTAAATATATACACTAGAGATTACGGCTATCTTTCTTTCAGTCGAAATATTTTTCACTTTTTGAATATCACATATTGGTTTTGGTATTAAATATCTAATATATGTAATATGTTTATTTATGTGAAGATGGTTTGTATCTTTTTGAGAAGCTTAGCAAGTGAAATTCTTTCTTATAAATATGTATGCTAGCATGAAACTCGAAAACATAACTTATCATTGCAACAAATTCTTATATATATATGAACCCGATATTTGATTCACATATAAATTAAACAGCTTACATGCATAGTGTCATATTTTGTATTTTAATTATTTTTCAATTAAATTAAAGATGTGGCTATTTTGAACTATTTGATGTATATGTATGGCTTGAATTGGGGTTTTAGAAAATTTGTTTGTTTTATTATACTTATTTACACGTTAAATATTTAATAATTTACAGTTATGTGATAACATTATATTTATTACTTTTCTTATGGTAAATGCGTATTACTAATTACGAAATTAGATAAGAAACACAAACTATATTTATATATATATATACTTATATATTATCTTAGCCACGAGGTTTCAATTTATTGGCCGATTAATCTAAAGATGTCTAGTATGGAGTGATTCTTCTAACTCAATTGTTCCATTTACAATTTTACAATTCGCAACGCTACAATTTGAAGATGTATTACATGGTATATACGCTGCCGGCAGCGGTGGCGTCACTGCACCGCCGCAGCCGGGCTGAGCACCGGGCCGGGCAAGAACCCATGAAAGTCACTGGATACACTTGTCACCGCTGCTTTCCTTCTACGAGCACCATCTTGATATTGAGACAGACACACATATATATGTATTATGTATGTATATGTGTGTGTATTTACATACAAGCACAAATGAATATGTATATGTACATGTATGCACGGATGCAGTTAGAAATTTTTATTTGAGCGGGACGAGATCAGATTTGTATAAAATATTAAAGGTATTTTTATAATTTAGGATGAACAAAATTTAAAATTTTTAAATAAATGTACAAAAATTTTAGGTAAATATAAATTTTAGGGGTTAACAGTGCGCTCCCTCCAGTCCCCTTTGGTGTTGCCCCTGCTGATGTATGTGTTTGTATACATACTTATACGATCTCCAATCTCGTATATAGAATACATATATAGGGTTCGTCTGAACATATTTAAAAAAAAGTACTTCTCGGATGGTATTTTATATAATAGAGCTTTTTTTTTAAACGAAGCAATTTTGTATTTGTATGATAATGGAATAAATTTTTTTATGAAAGTGATAGATTTATAAAATATAAATTATATTGGGAGAGAATATTTAATTGAGAAATATGGTGAAAAAATGATAATAAAACAGAGTGAATATTTAAAAAGAAAATGTGATTGTAAAGAGAAAACACAACACAACTATTTATAAAACAAAAAATAATTATTTTTTGGAAAGCAAACAATTGTGCAAACAGTCGTATGACCATTTGGGTTTGGGGGGTGGGGAGTGCAGGATAATAATAATAATAATAATAATAATGTGAACAATAATTTACGGATTAAAAAATAATATATGAACAGTAAATTGTGCACGGTGTATACGAGTTATTGTTCATAAAAGTAAAAAAAATATTTTTTATGCATATTACATGCGAGTTATAGCAAAATGAGCATCACTTTTCATTCTAAGGTAAACTGTTAAAAACGATATAAAAATATATTATTTTAATAAAAATACGTCGAGGAGATGTTATGTTCTGTCACGATTTCAATTATTTTTATTTTTATTTTTATTTTTTCTAATCACGTCACATTTTCAAATCATTTATATAATTTTTAGTATCTATAAGATTTAAATATTGTTGCAGTCGGTATTCGGTTGAAAATAAAAATATGTTTGCATTATTTTGATAAAAATATTTAATTATGGGTATAAAACCATATTCAACGTCAAACCATTTAATGATAAAATAAAATTTATTATACGTTAATTACATTATCATAAATAAAAATTAAAAGTTATAACCATCTTTTGAGCTATGTTAATATTATCATACGACTTGCGATAACTAAATCCTAATTTTTATAGAATCAATGAAGTCCTCGAATATTCAGTTAGACCAAAGTGTAATATGTGTATTGATGAACATTTAAAATTAAGAGGCGATGGAAAAAGAAAAAAAAAAAAAGAAAGAAGCCTCAAATTCTCACATCACGTATATTAATGTGAGTAATAAAAAACCTAAACTATAACCCCAAAAAAAGGAAAAGAAAAAAAAAAAACAAATTGAGTCACCTTGTAACCACGTGGATAATTAAGTGAGACGCACTGTATAAATTTAACACATTGTGTAACCTAGTCACTAGGGCACCACATTCCACATATAACTCACAATCCAAATTTAAATACACACATATTTCCAAAAAAAAAAAAAAAAAAACCCTCACAATCCAAAGTACTTCCATCACTCTAGTTTCCTAGTGTTTCTTGTGGAGGCTAAAGGTGGCAAGCGCCACCAACAACAAGAACGCTACCGCGGCAAGACTAGAGATGCCGATGGCACCCGCCGTTTGATTGCAGAACTTGTTGAACACGTTGCACACCTTCTTCCACTGCACGTGCGAGTTCCCATGGTAGCCCATGAGGCCGATGGCCATGGCGGCCCCCACGGCCGAAAAGAGTAGGGCAACCATGACTAGGTCAAAGAGCATGATGAAGATCACAATGCCCTTCTTCCCACCCAAGTTCGCCAATGTTAGAAGCAATGTGATGGTCGCATACGCACACGCTATCGCGTTTGCCACCACAAAGAACCTAAAAGAAGATCATATGTAGAGGGAGATCAACCAAATGTTTCACTGATAAAAACATAATTCGTCACAAAATATAGTTAAGTGACGGATTTTATTATACATGTAATAAATTATTGTGTTGATAAAAAAGATACTCTTTGTAATATGAAAGCATAGGATAATACTACAATCTTCTTATATTTTGTCAAAGATCACTAGGCTAGGGAATTCATTTTGAGAATTAATTAATTATGAGCTAGTGTAATTATTAATGTGAATTTAATTTGTACTTAGCTATGTTCATGGGAAATTTATTTCGTTGGGCGAAGCTAAATTCCAAGAGGTCGCCATTTTTTGTCACGTTACAAAGTTTGACAAACTTTAAATCCTAATCAATAACGTTGTGGCTGTAAAATAAATGAAGCACTTTAAGAGTTAAGAGTTGGTGTTCTCAAATAGTTACATGAAAAAGTTATATATATATATATATATATATGTGTGTGTGTGTGTGTGTTCTGTCTGAATTTTAAATAAAATAAGAGTTCAGACAGTGACAACTCAATTCCGATTTTAATTCTCTACAGTCAAGTCGAGAAAGGCCAGAACCTAGAGCTCCAATTTCTCTAGTCTTTCTAGTTTTCTCCATCTGTAGGAAAAATGTTGGCCTTACCTAGTAGAGCAAATTTTTTTCGAAACTCTTTATTTTTTTTAAATAAATCAATTATATATACACAAAATTAAATATATCATCAAAATATATATATACATCATCAAATATCACTTAATATTAACAACTATAACAATTATTATATAAACCAAACAAATATAAAAGTAGAACAAAAACATTATAAAAATAAAATAAAGATCAACACGATTTAATGAAGGAATTGAATCGAACCTAAGACCTAGTTATAATCTTGAGGCCCCAATTTCGCTAAATGAGTTGGGGCCCCATCAACAAATTTCTCAAAAAAAATCAAAGCAACAATGCATTAAATATGAATAAAAGGATATCATTATTAAGATTTTAAAAATTATTTTTTCGAAGTACTAACATTGTCACCGAAAAATCAAAAAAAAAAAATTAGGACTAGTGAAAAGTCACTTGCTAGCTAGGTTTAAAGAATATTTCTCCAATCCAGAAAAAAAAATTAAAAATATATGAATCCCTTAGTCAACATTTAAATTGATTGCTTATAATATATATATATATATTAATTTTTTTTAAAAATCAATCTATTACAATCAATCAAGTACATCAATAATATGTTACAATCATGATATCAATATTTCAAATTAAAAACAAATTATTATAATTAGAACATCAATTATCATCAAATAATAACGAAATATAAACTACTACACAATAGAGAAAAAATTAAAATAACATCCATATTCACGAAAAATTGAACCCATAACCTTAGAGATTATGACCTCTACCTTACTACTGAAACAAGACCTCATCGGCATATATGTTAAAATATTAGTTGATATATTTTACAATGTGAATATATCAAATCTCGCAACTCGCAAGCAGATATTTTAGTATAGCTATGGGATAAAATTGTCTTCCTTGTCCTCAACTTGGAAAAATTCTAACCCAAACTGATTTGGTCGAACCTAAAAAATCATATAATAAGTGTATTGCACTTGTCTAGTGATTGGTCACTCTCCCTAAATTATCGACCATTCATAGGACAAGTATAAAACACTCGTCATATGATTAACATTGATTCGGCCGAGTCGGATTTAAACTAGAATTTTCCACCAACTTGTTATGTCGGCTACTACTAATGTAAACTTTGCAAATCACAAGTAGTATTTATCACAATTATAATAATAATATCTAAATATCTAATTATATATATATATATATATAATATAGTAGTTTGTTTCAAACTAAATTAACTAGTAAATAATTCGCTAATATTATACCTTTTAAAAATACTCAAGAGGCCACTAGTAAGGACTTATCTCTAGAGACATGTAGTAGCTATCCAGGACGAAAACTTTATATCCGTGTAGGAATGAAATTAAATTTCTATTAAATATTAAGATATTTTTATTATTTTTGAAGGAAGGGGGTGGAATTTAAGTTTTTCAAATAAATACATACATCTATATATATATATATATATATAATTATATATAAAAGTTAACATGAACTTGAGGGGTATGATCGCACCCTCTAGCGGCCGTCCGTCCTAACTCAGAATTCATATATACACCGAACAATTAATTTTTCTTGTATTATATTTATACAAGTATATACTTTTTTTAAATGCGTTAATATATATATATATATGGCTGTTTTTTTATGTGAAAAACTTAAAACGTGGTAAGAATTTTGGTACAAAATGAAGTCAAAAAAAAAAAAGAGGGAGTAGGAGCAGTTGTCTTCCTTAACCTTATATCATCTGTATTTTCGTTTGAATTTAAAATTTTATTCACTTATTTTTTTCGTATGATATATACTTTAGCTTTTTATGTACATTAAAATTTTTAACTTTGTATAAATGATGTATCTTTAGCTTCAAATTCCATGTTCCACTTTTTCATTACATTCACACACACACACACACACACACACTCCAACAACTAAAACCAAAATACATATTACCTTAGAAATTACATTTTTTTTTTACATATATCATGCACACAAAAAATGGTATAAACAAATATACACACACACACACACTTACACAAAAGCCGACAAGTAATGCCAATTAGCGGTGACCGGAATATTGACCGGCGGCAGCGAGGGGACCAAGGACATGGCCACGGTGGTGGTCTCCTTATTGACGCCGAGAACCACCGCCGCCGCTAGGCTGAGAGCGAGGGCCAAGAATCTCAAAACGACGTCCCATCCGCTCATCTTCCGTTTGTTCGCCACCGCTGAACCGCCCTCATTCCCGCCGTTGCTGGCCGCCTTGTACTCGTTATCCATTTGTTTGAACTTCTTTTTTAAACAAAAATTAATATGCAAGAATTTATGTGAAAAGGGTACTAAAACAAGAGAAGTAGGGAGAATGTGAATGTTCGGACTTCGGAGAGAGTTTTATAGAGGTGTGTGTGTGAATAAACTAATAAAGGGGCTTGATTTTTGGTTTGTGGTAGGGGGCTATGAAATGGGGGCAAATGTGGAGTCCAAACTCACCACCCCCGGTACCAATAAGATAAATAGAAAAACAAAAGGTCTATTAAAAAATTAGGTGAAAATATAGAGATTATTATACACAATATATATATGTATCAAATAATAATATGTCTTATTTTTTGGATCCGTAAATTGGTAATCGAAAATTCATTTACCATTTGCATTCGTATTTATTTATAAGGTATATTATCCTTATTCATATAAATGGATTTATTCATATCCGATTACAAGTATTCAAATAATAAATGAATACGAATATGGTAATTACATATTCATTCTATTTAATATCCGCTCTAGATGTGTCTCTGTTAGATATATTCGTTTCATTATATCTATTATTCATATCCAATAATAATATTAAAATTATTATTATTATTATCATTATCGTCATTATTGTTGTTTTTTTTTTTTATACAATCATCTCGAAACACCATATAAATTATCAACCGAAAAACACCCCCACACACACATACTCACTCAAAGGAGAAGGTAGAGGACAATAGAGTTCGAACTCAAGACTTCTCTGATACCACTTTCGAACACCTACCACTCGACTCTGATCTCAATAGCATTATTATTGTTGTTGTTACTATTATTAGTAGTAGTAGTGGAGGGGGGGTGGGGGTGGGTTAAATGTGCTAATCTCTTCTTATAAGTAATTTAGATAGAAAAAAAATCTAATTGACTCATATCTCTATAATTTACTAATAAGCATATACTATACTTATATACATTCAAAATTTTCAATTAGATAAGCTATATAAGATTTATTTGATTTTTTTTATTTATATAAACATGCAATTTGGATATTCAATTGGATATTTAGATAATTGTAAGTGAAAATGGATATACGGATATTCGGATATCTGGATATTTATAATTTTTTCTGATTTTCAAAAATACTAAACGATACGGATATATCCGAATTTGCAAATTAATATCCGTCGATTTGAATTAGGACATGAAGTTTTGAATATTCTTCGAATTCAGATACGAATACGGATATTAGAAAACTTAATCGGATAAGAATATGGTTATACTGCATATTTGTTCCGTTTAATATCCGTTTACACCCTTACTTATTTTGGTACTTACATTGATGTTTGTTAAGAAATAATAACTTTTATTTGTCATAATATATGATGTTGATTGAAAATGTGGTGTTTATCATTAATGTTAGTATTTATTTAGTTTGTTGGTGTTTGGGTTTTGTGGTTAATAATGTGCAGGTTTTGGGGTACATTGAAATAAAATGCATTCTCATATCCACTTGAAGTTTAGCAACAGATTTTTTCGTGATTAAATTTTTTTGAAAAATTAAATATGGCCATGATCTTTCCCTGGCTAGATTTCATTTTTTTAAAAAAAAATTAAAAATTAACCACGAAAAATTCCGTGGCAAACTTTTATTTAAGAAAAAATCATAAAATTTGGCCACGAATTTTAATTATTTTTATTTAACAAATAACTTTGGCCATGGACAAATCCGTGGCAAAATTAATGTTTCTTCTGAAAAATTTATAATCGGCCACAGAAAAATTCGTGGCCCAATTAAATATTTAAATTTGGTTGCGGATCTTTCTGTGGCCAAATATATTTTTTTTAAAAAATAAAAATTAGCCACGAAAAATTCCAAGGTCGTAGATTTTTTGTGGATAGTTATTAATTTAATCGAAAGGAAAAAAACCCAACCACGGTTTTGCCTGCGGATCTTTTTGTGGCCAAATATTATTTTTTTGAAAAAATAAAAATTAGCCATGAAAAATTCTATGGCCACAGATTTTTCATGGCTAGTTATTAATTTAACTGAAAGAATGAGGAAAAAAAAGTTGGCCACAAAAAATTCGTGGCTAATATTGAAAATGACTACGGATTTACCTGTGGTCAATGCATGGCTATGTATCTGCGGCCATTTTCTGTGGCTAAGCTTAGCCAAGCCAGTTTTAGGCATGAATTTTGTTTGTGGCCAATTTGTGGTTCATTGGCAGGTTGGGTCGAATTTGGATTGGTTCTATTGGATCAGATTAAAAATTAATTGGGTTCTAAATGTGTTTTAGATAATGGGTTGTAAATGGATTGGGTTAATAATGGGTTGATATGGTTTCTTAAAGGAGTTCAATACAAAATAAGACGTGTTTTTTAAAATATAATTTTGTATATTTTTCAACTATTTATTTGTTATCTAACATATTTTTTAATTTGTAAGAATAATTTTATCACTAATTTTTCAAATTTATGAAATATTATCAAATTATAATATTTTTTTGTTGGAACCATTTAGCAATTATATTGACCTATTTAAAAATCGTTTGAACCAATTATTTAGGATCCAAAAAAAATTAAAACACATTAAAACTCAACCTGATTCAATTTATTTATAAAATTTTAAGACCTTATCTAACTCAATTCAAATCTAATTTAAATGAATTAGAATCATGATTTTAACTTATTTCACTACCCCTAGTTGGGACAAAAGAATTGAATGCATGGAGGCAAGGATGTCTCCGGTTGGACATAGGACAGATGTGTGAGTTTGGTGCGTGTAATGATATCACGGCGTTCATACATATGGTGTAGGTTAGGGATAGACTACTGACTTTTGTTTAAAAATTTTTCTTAAATTTATTTGACACCATGATTGATTTGATCATAATATAATATAATATAATATAATATATATATATATATATATATATAGGTCTTTATTAATATTGATCCTTGTTTTTCGAATCTGAAATAACTTTTCAATAACAAGTTTCATTTTTATTTTTTGCCATGAGCTTTTTTTGTAATTCCCCTATTGATTTATCTAAAAAGGGGTTATATATCCAAATATATTAATCATTAGTTAAGTAGTTAATTTGCTAAAAAAATTATTATTCTAAATGATTAACTAACAATAAATTTTGGATTATTTCAATACTAACTTAATTAGTTGCCCAGTTATTAAGAGAGAGAGAGAGAGATTTATATTATTGAATTTTGAAAAAAACAGTATGGAATTTTGGATTATTTCAACACTAACTTAATTATTTGACCAATTATTCAGAGAGAAAGAGAGAGAGAGAGAGAGAGGGAGGGATTTATATTATTGAATTTTGAAAAAAACAATATGAAATTTCGGAGATAATGATTGATGAGACATAGTTCAATTGACAAAACTGAAGTTTCCAAATTTTTTTGACCTCTCACTGAAATATGTAGGTTTTTATTTAATTCTATAGTAGTTGTTTGTTGATTTATTAAAAATTGTGGTAGTTGTTGATGTTGATCGATATTTAATAATGTAATTGATGATAATTGATACTCGCATAATAAAAAAAATATAATCCATTTATTGAAACAATTCACGAGAGCAGAGGCGGAGCTAAGGGGATTGGCCGGTGCAATTGTCCCCCATCTAAATCTAATTGAATTTTACACATACTTTTTTAAAAATTTTGATCCCCTCCCCACTAAAAAATTAAAAATACTTGTAAGATTTTCTTTATAGAAATTTTGTCCCTGCCAAACAAAACCTTATAACTCCTCCATACTCGAAAGAATGACGTAGGCGCGCACTCCATCAAATGGGGCAAGATTGAAGTAAAAGCAACAGGGGTGTGAAACTGAAAGATACCTTTATTCACAAGTCAAAAATCTTATCATCTTCTGATCCCAAAATTTGTTCACATTTGCTAATTTGACCCCAAATTTTTTTTTTTTCAAATTTGACTATTGAATTGACACACAACACACAGACACGCACTAATTAATAACGTAAATCAGCCGTCGCATACTGTTTTAGTTGGATCTTTTGGTGGCGCATTTATTTCAGCATTAAATTTACAGACTTTATATCTCATTCATTTTTTCTTTTCCTATTATAAGAGAGATATTTTCAGATTTAAATGATTTGCCTAACTGTGGACAGGTAGTCACCCGCTGGCTTGTGCAATTTTGTATGGTCCCAAACATACTTCTACACACAGTCACATTGTCATGTATGTATTACTTTCCTTTCATATTATTAATCGTTCGATATTATTTTATATAAATTAATGAGAATTTAAGAGTTATCAATTGACAACAATTTTCAAAAAATACATTAAATATTATCTTATTTTTATAAAAACAATGTTTAATATGAACGCAATAATAAATATATTTAAATTCTTTACACTTTGAAAATAAATACACAAACAATGTTTTAAAAAAGTCCTAACTACACACCATCATCATAGCCATCACCGTCGTTTGCACGGGACCGGGGCCATACGAGGGCAACAAATGGGCTTGCTAGGCTAGTTGCTGCTACTCGACGAGTTCCATGAAAGCATGCCGAACATCTATTGGATCATTTTCGAGCTCCCATCCTTTTTGTTCGGGCATTTCCTACTTCATTTCAATCACTACGTGGTCAGAATGGGAGGACGAGCAGCCGAGCACCCATATTGAGAGTAAGAGTAAGAATTGCAACCTCCATCGATCAACAGGCAGTTCAACTTGTACTCGCGGCCCTTTTTATTGCGCTAGCCGGCATCTTGAATGAACACCTTGTTATTCGGATAGAATTCTCTATTCCAAAATAGTATTTTCATCTCCGATTTCATAATTCACATTCATGTCATTTGTATGAAGTTACTTCCTTAATTATATACTTGATCAGAGATAAACACTTGGCATATATCCATGAATTGAAATAGGAGATGAAACACAATTTGAAATAGAAGATCTCGTGTGCTCGTTATTGGATTGTTGTGTCGCAGGGTCAAGTAAGTCTCCGTCTTGTGCCTCCAAGTTCGTTTGGAGCTAGTCCTCATGCGTATTCTACTAAAAACATTTTCAAAATGTCGGCAAAATTTCACTGAAAAAATTCCGAAAATGGCTTTTGTTTTTAATTACAACTTTTCAATGGCCAATTGCCGAACATCCACATCGGATAGTTAATGCCGCATTTGGTCACATGGATCAATCAAACAATGACACACAAATAATATTTTTATTTTTAAAAATAATTATATATATTAAAGAGATAAATAACGAAAAAGTCGGTAAAAAACCAAAGTCCCTCTACAAATGCCTATAAAAAAAGATCATCTGAAGCTCAAAAGGCATCAAGAAGTCCTCAAGAGCCAGAGAAGTTGAAGAGATCATGCAGTTCTCTCAAATCAAGTTCAAGAAGATTCGTGAAGATCCAGGCGAAATTTTTTGTGTTCTTCGCGAAAGTCATCAAATCAAGGCGTTCAATCCATGATCAATTTGGTGTTAGCCCCGATTTTGGAGTTTCTCCTAAATCAAATCTACGATGATTAAGATGATGTTCAAGGCATTTTTTGCATAAATCATCCAAATAAAGCGTTTGATATGCTATCAATGTGTCAAACTAGCAAATCGATGTTTTTTTCCCAAGTCAAAATCAAGTCAAGTCCATACGGTTCACGACGTTTTCACAGCGTTCATCGAAATTTTCGGTGTCAGACTCGTAATCAAGGTACGAAGCTTATGAATTGTGTTATTCAAAACCTATTTGGAGAAAAGAATTAGGGAATTAATATTTTAAAAGATTATTTTTCATTAAACTATATTATTCTTTCTTAAATTCAAATATTTATCATATATTTGTTTTTTATTTGTAGATTCAAATTTTTGTGTGAAAACTTATTTCTTGTATATATATCCCATTGACATAAAAAGAGTAAGAAAAAGAAAATTATCTCGGTAGGAAATTAAACGAAGCATAAATAAAATAACTAGTCTTTTATTTGGAAAAAATAAAAAAAAAATCGAACACTATCAACGTCACAAGAACTCGGGATATTTAAGTCGGAAAGATCATAAATGAGTTGGCTGTTTTTAATCTTAATGGGTACAATACATTTTAAAGAATTACATTAATTATCTAAATTAAGCATAACTAATACATTTATAATCACGAAAAATTATTTGCATAACCGTTACCTCTTATAATAACTCAAAGAACTATCGAATTATACAAATAAATAAACTACTATATAATATAATAAGATCCACATATATGGGAATGGAACCCCTGGCCTCTACCATTAGGGGCCTCCTCCTTGCTACTAGAGCAAGGGATCCTTTGCATAAATGATCGATTTACGAAGGTAACACGTTTCTGTGTGGGGCTCCATTGTCGGTCGAGTGTAACAAGGCTGAGATTGCTCCATTTCCTGGTAAAAATGAGGGGAAAGTGATGATGAAGATGAACCGGAAAAGCTGTGGCTGTTCATGTCTGTGGGATTGGGGTTTTCTGTTGGGTTTTGGGGAGTTTGTGGCTGTTTGGTAATTAAGAGACAATGGAGGGACGTGTATTTTCGTTTTGCTGAGAGGGTGTTGGGCAAGATTATAGGCATTTTCTCGAATGCATGGGTGCATTTGAAAAGGAATAATTTGTAAGGGAAAATTCTCCATAAGTGTAATAAATAATGTCCTTATTTAGGGAAAATTCTCATTTTTCATTTGCTATTGATTTTTCACTTT
>JAOWBU010000837.1:0-25000 GCA_026212405.1 Petrea volubilis
CTTAATGACAAGGAAGAGTTCATTTGGAATGAAGAACACGAACAAGCCTTTGAAACCATAAAGGGGCAGTTGACTAGTCCTCCTATAATGATGCTACCTTGCAAGGGCGAACTTATAAAACTGTACATCTCAATCCGCCAAAAACTATAGGGGGAATCTGGCGCAAGATGATGAGAATGGCCACGAGATGATCTTTTATTACCTCAGCAGGCATCCCATCAAGATGTAGAAAAGGTATCACCCTGTGGAAAAGATGTACCTTACCTAGTACTTGGCATGCCTTAAGGCATTACTTCTTACTCGCCAAGGTGCTGGTGATCTCAAGTTTCGGCATAATTAAATACATGTTGTCAAGATTGATGACATGGGAAAGGATAGGTTGATAGGACATCCACCTTATGGGGTATCAACTCCAGTATGTACCCCAAACAATGGTGAAAGGCCAAGCATTGGTCTACTTCTTGGTATAACATTCTAGCCTCAAAGTTGAGGATGAAGTAAAACAAGGTAAAATCATTGTGGTAATGCTTAAGCCATGGAAGCTTAAGTTTGATGGATTGCTACTGAAAAGGGTGCTAAAGTAGGGATTGTAATCACCTCACCAACATGAGCCACCACAAGCCTGCTTGTCACGACCCAGCAAAAAATACCCTTCATATTTTATTAAAATTAAATAATAACTTTCACATAAAATTTGTACAAAATACAAGAGTTACAATTTTCAAAAAGAATACAAAAGTAACTATATTATGTAAAAGGCTTCCAAATGCTTCTGCTGCGCCACTCTGATCCGCTATCTCACTTCTTTCTAAAAATAGTCACATTAAGAAGAATCAACATGACGGTTGAGTAGAAATTTCACTTCATCATATAAGGTGCTCGTGTGTATAATATGTGCACATATTCATAATATTTCACATAATATTACCTTTCGAGTCACTTATTAGTGACTCCCTTATGTCTCCCACAGTACAATATTCCAACCGTTCACATCATTAATCCCAATATTCCATCCGTCCACATCAATTCCATCCATTCACATCGGTGGTCATATCTCGAGATCATGCCAATTTTCTACGACCCACAACCAATACATGGAACACTCCGTCCATGCAAGATCGGATTAGGACATGGATGGCGAGAACTGTTTTAAGACCGGCAAGCTCATTGCCGCCCGCCCGAACTCTAGCCCCATGCATTTCGGAGTACATACGGGCCCGACATGCACAAATAAAGTTTTTCATATGTTTTCACATAATTTCACATAAGGAACATACTTCCATACTTATAACTTTAAATATAAAAGCATACTAACAGCATATTTTGGAATAATAAACATACATCTTTTTATATTAATTCTATGAACATAAGATATGAATACGACTAGAAACATACTTGCTAATAACTTGTAGTAGCATAATGAAGTATAATATCATGATAATAAAATGATAAACTAGCACTAGAAATTACCTTATGTAATTAAGGAAATTCCTACCTTTTTCCAAAAGTGATTTATAAAAGTAGGGAGAATATATAAAAGGCTACTAATGTATATAGATATTTATAAGTGGAGGGATAGGTATATATATGTATATATGTAGGTTTTCAAAGATGTAAGAAGAAAGTGGGGTTTTGAAAGGATTTTGTAAATGTAAGAAAGTGTATATATATATATATATAGAAAGGTTAATATGTCTATATACATGGTTAGAAAGAGGGGTAATTGTATATATATGTATATAGGAAGGTATAATAATGATATAGTGCGATATATATAGTGAAAGTGCAAGATTTTGCGGGTATGTGGGTTATAGGCGGGATTTGTGTTGTGTATGTAAAAAAAAATGAAAACACGTCTCCCCTATTTATAATGTTGAGCATGTGAAATAGATTTATTTAATATTAAGGTCAATTTTTATTTAATAAAATTTTTAGACCTTGGTTGGGTAATTAATGAAATAATCCAACTCATGGACTTAAGTGGCACCCTAAATATGCTTAAGTGTGCCCTACATTGTATGAATCATCCCTAAGTAAATATGAGCCATGCAATTGCACATTTTCTAGAAATATTGTTACAAGAATTAAGAAGAACCATGCAAGTGTACAAGTTGAAGAATCATCTTAGAAAAATATCTTGTAAGATATTTTAATAAAATAGTAACACAAAATCAAATAAAATCTGATTTTTATTGTCCTAATCTTATAAAATCTGAAATCATATCTTTATTTAATTAAAAATTCAAATTTGTATTTATTCATTTTTGTAAAAACCGAAAATTAGGGTTTTAGGGCATAAAATCCAAAAATTCATAATTAATTTAGAAAAATTCCAAAATTATGAAATTTAATCTTTTATAAATCTGAAATTATATGTATATTTCCCAGAAATTATAAATTGAACATATAACGTTTCGAAAATTACAATTTAGGATATAGAATTTTGAAAATTGTTTTAGAATGTCAAATTCCTCTAAAATTTGGAAAATCATATAGTTTATTGAAAATTGCATCTTCTCCATGCATAAAAGTCTAGAATACTTATTTATATTTTTTTTGAAAACTCATAAATATTTAATAGATGAATTTTTCAAGAATCATAATCAAATTCGAAAATTAGTACGTTACCGTTCAAATTGTAAATTAACCTCAAAATAATTCTAAAATTTGAAAATAAAAAAAAATAATGAACTTTTCAAGAAGCATAATGTTTTATATCAATTATTTAAATAATAAGGATTATCGGGTCGTCACATCCTCCCCTCCTTAGAAAATTTCGTCCTGGAAATTTATATTTTGCTTAGTAAAATAGTTGAGGGTATTTTTCCAAAAATATGTTTTTACAAAAGAGTTTATAACCCAAAATATATTTCAATCAAATACGAAATCCAATAAATACACTAGAAGTTTTGTAGCAAAAGTCATGCGTACCATAACCGACTGCCAGGCATTGGGACTCCAGAGGTGGCTCCTGTGAGTTCAAGAGGCATTTTCTGCACACGTAGCACTTTGCCCCGTAGGCTCAAAACATTCAAGACATAGTACTTGGCCTCATGGGCTCAAGACTTTCAAGACATATAGTACTTGGCCTCGTGGGCTCAAGACTTTCAATACATAGCACTTGGCCTCGTGGGCTCAAGACTTTCAATACATAGCACTTGGCCTCGTGGGCTCAAGATGTAACATTTGCTCTACAGGCTCAAAAGGTGGCTCCCATGTGCATAACACTTTTCCCCATAGAGCACTTAGCTCCTGATATTCCGGTTGGCAACCTGCTCTGATACCATTTGTCAAGACCCGAAAAAAATACCCTTCATATTTTATTAAAATTAAATAATAACTTTCACATAAATTTTGTACAAAATACAAGAGTTACAATTTTTAAAAAGAATACAAAAGTAACTATATTATGTAAAAGGCTTCCAAATGCTTCCGCTGCGCCACTCTGATACGTTATCTCATTTCTGTCTAAAAATAGTCATATAAAGAATAATCAACACGACGGTTGAATAGAAATATCATTCAACCCCATAAGGTGAGTGTGTGTTTTAATAGGTGCACGTAGACACATAATTTCACATAATACTACAATGGAAATAAAAGCATAAAACATTTAAGACTTATAAGAAACTTAAATTCCTATTCTACTCATGAAGTTAAACAATACTCCTACCTTTCAGAGGGGTACCTTCTTTTTTATAAGTATAAAGTGTAGAGTGTATATATAGATATATAAAAAGTTTAATAGGTATATATATATATATATATGTTTAGAAGAGGGGTAATTATATATATATATATATATATATATGTGTGTGTGCGTGCACGCTCTACCACTGAGCTAATAGCCCGTCGTGGGAGCCTCCCACTGGGGACCCGCTATGCCAAAAGCGAGAGATCTCTCTCTTTCCTTTTTTCGCCCCCATGTCCCCCCATGATATAGTGTGATATATATATTGAAAGTGTAAGATTTTGCGGGCGTGTGGGTTATAGGCGGGATTTGTGTTGTGTGTGTAAAAAAAAATAAAAACATGTCTCCCCTATTTATAGTGTTGAGCATGTGAAATAGATTTATTTAATATTAAGGTCAATTTTTATTTATTGCAATTTTTACACCTTGGTTGGGTAATTAATGAAATAATCCAACTCATGGACTTAAGTGGCACCCTAAATATGCTTAAGTGTGCCCTACATTGTATGAATCATCCCCTAAGTAAATATGAGCCATGCAAGTGCACATTTTCTAGAAATATTGTTACTAGAATTAAGAAGAACCATGCAAGTGTGCAAGTTGAAGAATCATCTTAGAAAAATATCTTGTAAGATATTTTAATAAAATAGTAACACAAAATCAAATAAAATCTAATTTTTATTGTCCTAATCTTATAAAATCTGAAATCATATCTTTATTTAATTAAAAATTCGAATTTGTATTTATTCATTTTTGTAAAAATCGAAAATTAGGGTTGTAGGGCATAAAATCCAAAAATTCATAATTAATTTAGAAAAATTCCAAAATTATGAAATTTAATATTTTATAAATCTGAAATTATATGTATATTTCCCAAAAATTATAAATTTAACATATAACATTTTGAAAATTACAATTTAGGACATAGAATTTTGAAAATTGTGTTAGAATGTCAAATTCCTCTAAAATTTGGAAAATCATATAGTTTATTCAAAATTGCATCTTTTCCATGCATAAAAGTCTAGAATACTTATTTATATTGTTTTTGAAAACTCATAAATATTTAATAGATGAATTTTCCAAGAATAGTAATCAAATTCGAAAATTAGTACGTTACTGTTCAAATTGTAAATTAACCTCAAAATCATTCTAAAATCTGAAAATAACAAACAATAATGAACTTTTCAAGAAGCATAATATTTTATATCAATTATTTAAATAATAAGGATTACCGGGTCGTCACACTGGTTGTCCAATTGTTTTAATGCACCAACAGTCAAGCCGAATACGGAGCCCATGTACTTGGCCTCAAAATGGTCAGAGAACTTGGCATCAGTACGCTTCAAGTAATTGGGGATTTTTAGTTAGTGACAGGCTAAATACAGGGAACCTACTAGTGCATGAATTATATATGGAGCAATACATTAGTATAACACAAGCATTGATTGTTAGCTTTGGCAACATCATCTTACAAACATGTAGTAAGAAAACATAACTAGAAGGCCAACAAGCTGGCCCAAGTAGCAACTGGAGTTGAGATGCCTGCTAATTTCCAGGTTGTAAGGTACACCATTATCCATCAAAGTTATTCATCACAACTTGAGAGGGAGAACGATATGACTGTTGAAAGCACCTTGTTGCAACCAAGTGATTGGAGGCAACCCCTCTCATCAACTACCTTTAATACCCATATCAACCAACCTCATAGAAAAATTGGCTTAAGGCTACCTGCTACGTGCTCTTAGAAAACACCTAACTGTATGGGAGAGGGTACAACAAGGTGCTCCTTTAGTCCATTAGCGAAGAGGAGGCAAAGAAAGATTTAAGGGACGCACAAAAAGGAGTCTACATAGCATACCAAAGTGGAAGGAAGATGATACGGCTTGTTGTATAGTTATTTTTAGCCAAGAATGGCTCAAGATTGCCATACTTTGGTTCAAGATGTAACAAAATGTCTAAGACATGGCCCTTTGTAAAGAGCGCTTCCCAAAAAAATGAACTTAATCATCAAGCTATGGCCTTTCCACTGTTGGGCTATAGACTTGATCATAGCCATTTATCCCCAATCATCAAAGCAACATACACACATAATCATTGCCACTGACTACTTTACAAAGTGGGTGATACCATTGAGGTAAACTGATCAAAGCACTGTAATAAGATTCATAAAGGAGCACTTGGTCTATAGGTTTGGCATCCCTCAAGCCATTATCATAGATAGAGGGGCCATGTTCATAGAAAATGAGATGCAAGCTTTTGCCAAAGAATATGGCATCAAGCTTCTACACTCCTCCCCGTTTTACACTCAAGGCAATAGATAGGCATAGCCAACCAACAAAACATTGAAAGGGTTGATCTCTAAAATGTTTGAGGATAACCTAAGGGCATGGCATATGCTCTTCTTCGAGGCGTTATGGGCGTATCGAACAAGAAAGAAGGAGAGCATGGGGGTTACGCTATTCGACCTAACATATAGATATAATACAGTACTTCCCTTGGAGGTTAGTGTAAAGTCAGGTCAAGTTGCCTTCTAAGACCAACTTTCACAAAATAAATAAGAAGCATCATGATGAAGTGAGAGCTCAAGCACTTGATAACCTCGAAGCACTGAAGAAATAGGTGGCCGAGGTCTATGACAAGAATGTCAAGCTCAAGAATATGATAGAAAAACCCTTTGCTTCCGCCCATACACAGGAGCACATGGGACGGAATTCACAAATTCAGCAGGTTCCACAATCTGCATGCCAAGCTGAGGACGTGGGACAGGTGCAGCGGTCCGAGAAGGGGTTGGAGAGGGATATAGGTCATAGTCAAGCTCAAGGGGAAGCTTTGGTTTCAGTCATGACGCGTCCGAAAGCAGCAACCCAGACTCCAGCGGGGACTCTACAGAATACGACGAGAGCAGTCCAGAAACCGGCCAGAAAAGATAATGATGGCAGCAGTGGTTCATCAGGGATGGAAGTTGTTAAGTCTCATGAAGCTCCCCGTCGGAGGAACACAAGGATGGAGAAGGGAAACACTAGTGGGAATCGGAATGCCTCGTTTGCAATGACCAATAGATTTACACCCTTGGAAGACTCGGTTTGGGTTTCAGAAAAAGCTGGAATGTCTAAAGGCGTGCAAAGCTTGGTGGACAAATGTGTCAGCCTCATGAATTCTGAAAAAAATTTGGAATCTCTCACCCATGACGCACGTGAAGCTGAATCAGACGCAGCTTCAGCTGGGGTACTTGAAGTGGAAGCGGCTGACATGGCGGAATGGGCAGACGAATCTTACAGGCAGCCCATCCTAGCTGAAGAGGAGATAGATCCTGTCAACTGTCGGACGCATGCATCAAGTTCGGGGCCAACATGTGCTGCTCCAGGCGTGCAAGGCGTGCAAGAGAAAGGTGACACTCTCACGCATGCTGGAAAAATATTGGAATCTGGGACTGAGGTGGCTTGGGGAGCTGAGCTAGACAAACTTGCAGCTGTGGAACACGAGGAAGAGGCTGCTAACATGGCTGAATCATACAGTCAGCCCATACTTGCTGAAGAGGAGAAAGACCCAAATTTCGATGGGGTCATTGTGCTGCCCAACGAGAATGATATGGGGTTTCGGACGCCTCAAATTGCAGGAACAAGATGTACTGTCCCAGGTACAAATCATACACACGACCAGGACCAAACTCATGGCAGGCGTTCGGACAGTGAGGAGTCCGAATCATCACTGGGAGATCCACCATTCAGGCCCACGGTTGAAGAGAAACAAGGGGCAGTCACCGACTTGGAGGGAACCCAAGACAAAGCGTCAAGTAGTTGTTCCAAGTCCTGCAACGCTGAAAAAATCAAGAAGAAAAATGCTAAAACCAGAATTCCTAACACACAGAGTGGTCCTCGTCTCACCCGGAGTAAAGCAAGGTCAGGAAAATCATCTCAAAATGGTCTATGATCAATATTCTGATTTGGAATACACGGGGTTTGAGGGATCCCGCCAAAGTTCGATACATCAAAAAATTGAAAAAGAAATATAAGTTGCAGATTTTGGTGATCATTGAGCCAAAAATTAAACTTCAGAGTGATTACATGTCTCGTCGCTTGGGTTTTTCCGGGATTCTAACGAACCCTTCCAATCATATTTGGTGTTTTTTTCCGAGAGGACATTTCGGTACAACTTTTGATTAATGACGACCAGCTTATGCACATTAAGGTGAGTTCACAAACACTTCCAAATCCAATTTTATGTTCGTTTGTCTATGGGCGGCACACTCGGGGGGACAGAAGGGAGCTTTGGAATTTGATGAGATCGATTGCAACCCCTGACCCGTGGCTTATCGGAGGGGATTTCAATGTGATCCGGTCTATTGAAGAGAAACGGGGAGGGGCACCACCGAGGCTTGGGGCTATGGAAGATTTTAACGACTGCATTGATGGGTGTGGGTTAATTGACCCTGGGTTCATTGGAGATCAGTTTACTTGGACTAATCGTCGACTGTGGGAGAGATTGGACCGTGTTCTTATCTCTTCTGGTTGGTTGGATATGTTCCCGGACTTCAAGCCCTTCCATCTTATCAGGCATGCTTCCGATCATGTGGCATTATTAATAAAGCCCACATTGTCTGATACTAAGTCTCCTTCGGCCTTCAGATTTCAGAATATGTGGGTTCGTCATCCTGGCTTTATGGACTTGGTGGCTGAAAATTGGGGGGCTCCGACCCCTTTACATGGCATGCAGAAGTTACATACGAAGTTGTATCGCCTAAAAAATCGTCTTAAAAACTGGAATTGGGAATGCTTTGGGAATGTCTTTGATAATGTTGCTAAGGCTGAGCGTGTTTTGGTCACTGCTGAGAAGTTATTTGATGAAATGCCTAGTTCAAGTAACCTTATCGCTATGAACAAAGCTACGGCAGACTTGAATCGGGCATTGGCAATTGAGGAGGATTTTTGGAAGCAAAAATCAGCCTTTAAATGGATTGTGGACGGCGAGCGGAATACACGTTTTTTTCACAATCTGGTCAAGAAAAGGAGACAAAAGAATCATATTCATAGCATCATTGATGGAGATAGATCGCTTGAGGGACATGAGGATATCAAAAGGTCAGCGGCATCGTACTTTCAAAGCGTACTCACAGCAGACGAAGGGGTTTCGCTTAGGGGCACATTTGATCATGTTCCTTGTCTTCTAACTCCAGAAATCTCTGAACATCTCTGCATGCCGCCGTCCAGGAAAGAGATTCGGGCCGCAGTGTTTGGGATCAAGCCGGATTCTGCAGCAGGGCCGGACGGATTCTCCTCTTTTTTCTACCAAACCTGCTGGGATATTGTTCAGTCAGATGTGTATGAGGCAGTGGATGAATTCTTCTCTGGAACACCTATGCCACGGGCATTTACATGCACAACTATGGTGCTCTTACCAAAGACTGAAGAGGCGAACACATGGACACAATTTCGTCCTATCAGTTTATGTAATGTTACGAATAAAATCATGACAAAATTGCTTTATATGCGTCTTGCCAAGGTCCTCCCCTTGATTATTTCCCCGGCACAGTCTGGTTTTATTGAAGGGCGGGCGATATCGGATAATATTTTATTGACACAGGAGCTGGTACACTCTCTGAATGAAAAAGTTCACGGTGGTCGTCTTATTGCCAAACTTGACATGGCTAAGGCATATGATCGTGTCCATTGGCCATTCTTGCTTAAGATGCTGGAAAAGCTTGGCTTTAGTGCTAAATGGTGTTTGCTGATTTGTAACTGTATCACAAACTGTTGGTTTTCGATCTTGATTAACGGAGTGAATGCCGGGTTCTTTCATTCCTCTCGAGGACTTCGACAAGGCGATCCCATATCCCCCGCGCTATTTATTTTAGCTGCGGAATGGTTAGCTCGTGGATTGGATGAATTAGTTTACCGATATCCTTCAATGCAATATATTCATAACTCGAAAGTTGTGGTCTCACACCTCGCATATGCCGATGACATTATAATATTTACAAGGGCAGGAATCTCGGGAGTTAAGAAACTGATGAGCTTCTTAAAAAATTATGAGCTGGTGTCCGGTCAGAAAATCAATATTGCTAAGAGTGCCTTTGTGGTGTCCAAGAGCTGTGTGATTGATCGGGTGTGAAGAATCAAGCAGATTACCGGTTTTTCACAAGGGGAACTTCCTATACGTTACCTTGGAGCCCCCCTTTATATTGGGCATAAGCGATCTCTTCTCTATGCTCCCATTATTGAGCAAATGAGAGCGAGGTTACTTTCATGGGAAAATCATCACTTAACTCTTGGGGGACGCCTACTACTGATCAAGAGTGTCCTGCTGTCATTTCCTCTCTATTTTATGCAGGTGCTGGAGCCTCCTAAGCAAACTCTTACCAAGATTTCTCGACTCCTAGACCGATTTTTTTGGGGGTCGTACGGAGGCCAACGTAAGCTGCATTGGGCAGCATGGAATGCCTTGTGCAAACCATACGGTGAAGGCGGGCTTGGTGTCCGAGTGTTGGATGATATGGTTAACAGTTTTTCTGGCAAACTTTGGTGGAAGTTCCGGTTACAAAAGTCTCTCTGGGCCAGGTTTTTAAATGGACGATATGTCAGGGGATTTCATCCCATGGAAATTAGCATCAAATCTCACGATTCTCCAGCTTGGAAACGATTATGCCGGGCGAGACATTTAGTCGAACCTAATATTACGTGGCAACTAGGGAGCGGGGAGGCATTTTTTTGGCAGGATCAATGGTTGCTTTATGGCGCTCTCAAGGATCTGATCGAGCAACATAGCTATGGCGGGGCGCGGGTTTCTTAATTTTGGCATGCACAAAATTGGGACGTTGACAAGTTGGATGCTATATTGTCCATGAGAATGGTGCATAAAGTTGTTTCCATCCCTATTGATCCTGGGGGTAAAGACAAGATGATTTGGAAACTTGATTCGAAGGGGCTCTTCACTACGAAATCGATGTGGGAAATGATTCGAGAAAAATCTCAAACCTCGGATCTTTTTTCACACATCTGGTCTTCCTATATCACTCCCAATATTTCAATCTTTATATGGCGTCTTATTAAAGGCTGGGTTCCTACTGATGAGAGAATGAGGCGAAAAGGATTTCATCTAGCTTCTAAGTGTCAGTGTTGCTGTCAAGAGGAGACAATGGCGCATGTGTTCCTCCGGAGCTGGAAAGCTCAGCTGGTGTGGCAATTCTTTTCTAATATCTTTCATATTGCCTTAGTTGATTCTATTGAGATTGTTCTGGTGCTTAATTTCTGGAGAAACTCAAGAAATATTCGTAGGGGTTGGACTGTGAGACTTATTGTTCCTATTCTCATTCTTTGGTACTTTTGGGAGGCTCGGAACAATGCGAAATACAGGGGAAAAAGGGTTGTCGCCAGTCAGATTGTGTTCAGGATTTGGCGACATATTCGACTCCTTATGGAATCAGGGTCCTGAAATCGCACCTATGGCAAGGCGATGATCATGTGGCAGAGTTGTTCCAAATACAGCAGCGGCAACAGCGTACTAAGGTCCGCATGGTGAGATGGATTAAACCTGACATTTCTTGGATTAAAATTAACACAGATGGAGCCTATAGGAAGGGTGCTGCTACCGCTGGGGCAGGTGGAATTGCGAGAACACACTTGGGCACTCCACTGTTCGCATTTTACTCTTACCTTGGGGATTGTAAAAATACATACGCTGAACTATTTGCAGCATATGAAGGTCTGAGGCTTGCACAGGCACGCGGGTATCACCGGATTTGGCTTGAGTTGGATGCTCAAGTCGTTCAGGGGCTCATTGTTACTGAGCAAGGGACATCTTGGGATTTACAACATCTTGTGTGCAAAATTCGATCTTTAAGGCAACATATGGAGCTGAAAGTTACGTACATTTTTCGTGAAGGCAATCTTGTTGCGGATTGCCTTGCTAACATGGCATGTGATTACCTTGCGTCTAGAGTGATTGAACCGCCACAATTCCAAGGCAAACTTCGTGGGTTAGTGAGAATGGATATGATTGGTCTTCCGTATTTTAGACACAAACTTAGGTCCTGATTTTGTTTTCCTTCGTGTTTTATGCTTTTGGCTTTACTGGTTATTTTCTCCCTTTGTAATGCTCTCTTTTGTTTTTTAATAAAAAGGGGGGGTCCCTATGAAAACCTCCCGGCGGGCTCGTGCCGGTTTCTTTCAAAAAAAAAAAGAGACACAAGACTTGGAAGGTGGAGCCCCAATTGGTAAGAGGTTTACAAGGTGTATGCCACAAACTGTGGCAGTTCTTACATGATAGAAATGTTAGACGGAAAATTTTTACCTTTAGATAGGAGATATAGGGTCGAATATGCTGCCAACATGGCACCGTAATCCCAAAACTTTGTTATAGAATACACTCAAAAATAAAAGGGCAATTCATAGCCTAGAAAGTTAACTTTATTATGTACAAATGGCCTTAAGGGCTAACAAAGCAATGATTAAAATGAACCAATATCCCAACTCAAAAAATTTTGCTCCTCGCAACCATAAAAAAGCATCAGGCTCGCACTGATTACTGGCCCATAGTATTGGACTCCACGGAAGACTTATATTCTAGCTTAGAGACTGCAATTCTCTTCTCATATTGGTTGTGCAGAACCAAGAAATCCTTGGAGAAGTCAGTGTTGAAGAAAGGCAACAATAGGCGAAGGACTAGTGAGGTCACCTCGAATAACATTTCTTCAAGAAGCTGACCTTTCCAACTTAGCATCTCAACAGTAAATTTATTCTCAATGCCCTCCAAGTCCACCTTGAGTTCCTGAACATGGGTTGCAAAGAAACGAGATGCAATGGCTTCGGTCGGGCTCAACAAGTCAAGCATTTCATCAAGTTCCATCATCAGCCAATGAGCATTGGCTGCTAGATCATGGGGTGCAATCAGGATGAAAGAAGTAACCCATAAAGAAAAATAAGAAGGTTAATATGTGCAGAATGAAGTGGTAAAGATAGAGAAAACTTGGCCTTCTTTGACTGAACATCAAGTGAGAAAACTTGGCAAAATGGACAGAAAAGAGTGTATGAAACTTAGAGGATTAATGTATACCTAGTTATTTATCTCGACCCCTTCCTTCTCATGATTGGAGAGGTCAACGGTGCAAAAAAGACAAGTTAAGCTCTTTGTAACCGCCTTAGTGCCACTAAAAGGAGCAAAAGATGCAGACTCCACAAGATGGATACGGACCCCCTCTGGAATGTCGACTGAGGTAGCTGAAATACGTGAAGATCCAACTCCTGCCAATGCAACAACAAGGTGAAAATTTCAACCACAATTGTACAAAGGTAAAAAGAGACAAGGAAGTTAAAGTATCTTCTTCATCCTCTACGAAGTGATAGTGGCACCTCACAACAACCCGTAATGGCCAAAAATGGCTAGCCTTGGCGCCTCCACATGGTTATCATAGAAATGACTACTAAAGGTAAAATGTTGGGGGATTGTCAGCACGGGATTGCAACATTTGCAAAAGTACAGTCAGAAGGAGGAGGATCTTGGCCAGCGAGTGGCATGTAGTAGATGACCCAAAAATGAGTGCTCCCCTCTTCTTCCTATCTCTAGCAAGGTAGTGCGGGCTTGTTGGATACGAGCCATCTTTTTCTCATAAAATATTTTGGCCACGGTGGCCAACACTACATCTCTACGCAAAGAATCCCAATTAACCTTATAAAAATTTTCAAAATGAGTAATACCTTTTGGTACAATGGTTAGATGTGCAGTAGGAACATCTTGTGCGAACATCATGTTTGTGGCAATCTCAACAGCACTGTGTTGACAAGCTTTGACGTTGAGGTCACGCAAAATACTTAGGCCACCATGAATCAAACTCCGCAGAGTGGGTGCAGCTGATTGTAAAGTATGTAAAGTCCAAGTCCACCAAGGCCTCCCTATTTCTTTGAATTAAGACCAAAGAACCTCTCGAGTCTTCTTCTTGAGGCAAACCAACGTGGTTCGTTGAGGGTTAAGTGTCACGATGGGGGTAGGAAGGGACTGGATGAGGCCAAATTGCTTCGCAACATAATAAGGAGCATAGGGTAAAGCCCTATGGGCAATGGGATTGTGAAATGGGAACCAGTAGGGCAGGTCTCTGGCGACAAGATGGGTATGGTCTTCAGAGTCAAACACGTTGGTGTTAGTTCGATAGAAGGAAGGATTGTCTTGGTACAAGGCATGGAAGATAGGCTTACTACTATCTCAGTGGTCGTACAGACGATCAATGGCTCCTTAAGGGTTAACATCTTACATCCCATCTACGCTCGTAAAGTACTCACCAAATTGGTGCCCCTAGCATTGGGTACTTCAACCCATAAAGATGGAGAAATATGCTTGGAACAACAATTGCACAGGCTAAATAGCCCCATGCTACCATTCACCTCGATGCTTGGTAAAATAGATAAGCTTGCGCAAACCCTTGTAAGTGAAGGCGAACATCGCTGGGCTAAGGGCTAACTTTGTCCCTTTCAAAAAAGCTACAAAGATAGAATTGAATTCAACATTTTGCCCATAAGAATTGCTGCAAAACATGTACCAATAAAGCCACAAGGCAAGAAAGCATACATTCTCCTCCTCATCAAAAGGACCACCTCCACACCTCAAAGTAACTGATGATTGATTCATACCCAATAATCAATTTCCCACCATCTTGAAGGTGGCCATACTCCTCATCAAAAACATAATTGATTTTAGGCGAGATTGTGGCACCAATAGAAGAGAACCCATCAAGGTGGTGGAGATCTAGAAAAGTGGGGGTAACAGGGCTAACATAAAAGTGGAAGGAATTATCTACAGTGCTACAAAAATAGAGCAATACTTGTATCAGGCTCAAATCAAGCAGGTAAGAGGACTTTATTGTCTCAATACCATTATAAATCTTGGCCACTTGCCATGTGCAGGCGTGGACGGCCTTGACACGATTGCTCCAGGCCAACCAAGACTTGTGCGTTGGGAAGGTGGGAGACCATTGGCAGCTTCACAAATCTGGGTCAAAGGCCTAACCTTTGACATAGAAGAGGACCTTCTCTGGCAGATGTAGTGGATAACCATTCGGTGAGAGGCCACCGAGTGTGGGGGCGAAGAAATAGGCCCCTTGGGAATGGAAGAGCAAAGAAGTGTCAATTCTAAGGTGCCATGGTATTTCTGGAGCTCGAAGATGGAGGTTGGAGAGGATGAAGTAGAACAAGAGTTTTTTGCCTTTTCCTAGAAGAGTAAAGTAAGATGGATAAAAAGGATGGTGACTGATGGTGATGGGGAAGCAAATGTAAGTCTTCCTTTATAGGCGTCTAGCTTCCTTTCTAGATTTCTAGCTTCACTTTCACCATTACTTAGGGAAGCGTTTCAAAGAAACAACTCTCCTTGGGAGACGAAAAGCCACCAAAAATTGGTGCATGCTTTAAGGGACAAATACAAGTCTTAATTAGTGTGTAGCCACTAATCAAGACTTGTGGGGGGCATTGGCTTATGGCCCAATAGGTAAAAACAAGGCTGCGAGGTAAACCATTGGCCTATAGCCCAACAAGGAGAAAGGGCAACGAGGTGGACCATTGGCCTATAGCCTAACAAGAAGAAAGGGCAACGAGGTGGACCATTGGCCTACAGCCCGAAGGTAGTTGCAAGGTAGACTAGAGAATAATGGGCCCTTAATTAGAACAACCATCATTTAACCTAATAGAGAATTGTTTCAGCCTATTGGCCAAAGGATAAACCAAAAATTCAAAAGTAACAGTAAGATAAGGGGATAAGATCATGAGTAATTCAAGCGGGGCAACAAGATAGGAGGTGGTTGGAGGCTGTTAGAGGCAAAACGGGAAGGATGATTCAACCAACTCAAGGATATCCCAACTTCTTTGGAGGAATCAATTACCGGACCCAACACTATATAAGGAGGAGGGCATCAACAAGAGAAAACAATTCAACATGTTACAACACGACCCCCTTCAACTCTCACCAAAGCATCGGCAAGAGCCAACTCAAGGTGTCAACGTTGATTGAATTTTTCTTTTTTTGTTTTTTTAGTCCGTTAGGACTCCCACTTGGTGTTCATCTCTACAAGGTGGGCTTCCTGTTTAGTTTTAGCTCGATTGGTTTTCCTTTTGATTGTTGAATACCACGCCTTTGTAAAAGTCTTGCGGTATTGCAGGCAATTGAACCTCAGAGGTGAAGTGTGCCCACTTCAATACAATCATTTGAAAAGAAGTTAGTTTATGGTGCACTTTGTCATTTATTTTACCCTGTTCCAATTTTTATTGTTGTGTGTTTTCGCATCAAACACTCTCCATTCCTATCCATCTCATTGTAAGACAACAATACAAAATTTTATAGCAAACAATATATTAGTTGTTATAGGTGAATTCTAATAGCAGGAAATACTCCTCCCAACTACCTTTAAAGTCTATAGCACATGCTCGAAGCATGTCTTCTAGAGAATGGATGGTCCGTTCGGTTTGGATGTCCGTCTGGGGGTGATAGGTAGTGCTAAGTTCTGCCTTAGTCCTCATGGCTTGCTGGAAGCTCTTCTAGAAACGGGAGGTTAATCGTGCATCCAGGTCCGATACTATGCAAATCGGTATGCCGTGAAGTTATGAGTTTTTAGTTTCCCTTTTTCACTTGTCTTTCTAGTATGTTGTGATGTTGCTCTCGTAGCGAATATGTGTATCGTTGTAGTAAGACTGATTTGAGGATAATAAATAAATGGTTTCGATCAGTGGTGCTTTCCCTCTATTTTTTATTTTATTATAAAAATAATTTCTATTTGGTGCATGTAAGAATATATATAAGATGTGTGATAAATATAAAAATATTAAATTATTAGATTCAAAGTGATATTTTTTTTTTTGATAATTCAAAGTGATATTTAAATATACTAATATTAATTTATGAGTTTGTTATAATGTAATATATCTCTCCCCCCTAAATAAGACTGCACGAAATTTCTTTTTTCACTTTTAGCATTTTAATAATTTATTTTTAAAAAATAAGAAAGTAACAACGTCGCCTGAGATATTCGAACTCTCGCGGGGAAACCCCATGTACTTAGCAGGCACACGCCTTAACCACTCGGCCAAAGCGACGCTTGACGGTGACAACTTATTTCATATCCTTCTATACTAGTATATATCAAATATATACCATACGTCTTTCTTAATATAAACCATGTAAATGAAATAGAAAAACATTGCAAGAAAAACAACAAAGCATAGCAGAGTGAAGCCATCAGGATTTGCCTCGGCCTAGACCCATGGTTGCCTGTCAACATCTCTCGACAACCCCTCTCTTTTGCCACTCTTGCATGGTGCGCATATGCTGGGAACGCGCTACGTAACTAGTGGAGCCCGCTCCACACCGCCTATCACACCTACGCCCTTTGTAGCATGGTTGATGGTTCAGTCGGCCCTATCCTTTCGTTGACTAGCTCGAGGATAGAAAGCCTTGTATGAAGAACAAACTAAATACAATAATTTCATACATGGTAAGTAGCGAATTTCTTATTCATAAGTCCCAATTCCTTGTGGTCATATAAAATCTTAATACAGTTTACATAACTTGAAATTAATAACCTATAGTAATCTTCGAGGTCACCAGCCCAGAACTCGTTATCCTCATTCTCGATTTCATACTGCTCATCTACGAAACATTTAACTTTTTTGGTGTGGGCAACATTTCACTTAGGAAAGGATCCTTACATCCCATAGCCGTCTTTTATCTCATATTACTCTTTTCTTATCCTATTTCTTAATGCAGTTCACAAATGAACACATATATATGCAATGCATGATGCGGTACATGTACTACATGGATGATCCTTGGAAAGCACAAATCAATGGTAACTTGATTAGGAGGATCGATCAACGTATCATCCCCATTGAGTTGGCATGTCCTCAAGTATTGTCACATTTCGCTACAGCAGCATCTAACCAAGTTCCTAGTGCTTCACTCTGACTAGGAGGATCTAGGCAACCTCACCCTGTAACAGGGCCTAGTCTTTCACCCAAACTAGGAGGATCAACCAAGATATCATCCCGGTTGGGTGGGCCTTATTCGAGACAACCCCAAACCATACCCTTTCCAAGTATCATACATGTTCATGATTATGTTTTATTTCTTGGAGTTCAGGCTAGCATGCTCCTTATTCTTATCTTAATCTTTTAAACCAGCTTAATTGGGCTTTTTATTCTTATATGGCAGCCCTAGCTCATTTGGGCACCTCATATAACGGGTCCTTGCATCCCATTGACATGCTAACTTTCACTCTCTGTGTCTAGACTTCTCCGTGCTTTCTTAATACTTAGTGTCATGCCCCAGGCCTGTAGGATAGTTGCTTCCCAACCAACTGAGTGTACCCTTAAATTGGGCTATGAACAACTTGCCCAAAAGAGATATCCCATGGATGCACTTGACTTCTTGGGCCAAGCTTAAAAGTAGTTCAATCTTTCTTTGCTTTTTCGATGTGGGACAGGGTATTATAATCACCCCTCGTGCAAAACGCGACATCCTCATCACGGTGTGACTCATTCCAGGATTGACCGCCAAACATTTGAACTCTAGACGTGGCTCCCGCACATGTAGCACTTTGTCCCATGGGATTAAGAGGTGGCTCCCATGTGCGTAGCACTTGCCCTGCATAGCACTTAGCTCCCGGTATTCCAGCTGGGGAGAAGCTCTTATACTACTAAATGTCATGCCCCGAATCTGGGACATGGTACGGCGATGCTCCTTAGCCCGAAAAGACTTAGAGACACCAAGGTACAAAAATCAAAATATACTAAGAACCACAAAATATCTATTAAAAACCTCAATCAATATCACAACATAAGGGACTATAACCCTTGCTATTACAACTCCATTTCAAAAACACAAATAAGAAAACTAAACTATAATAATCTCCATAAAACAAAGTTTTAAAATAAAATGACATAACTAAATAATGATAACTAAATTCTCTAGGCAGAGACCATTTCAATTCGATCACCAATAAATTATCTTCCTCGATACTATCCTCTGCAAAATGGTTATTAGTAGGTGTGAGTGACACTCGGATCTCTTAACCCTCTATCAGATTTGAGCAAGTTACGTATACATATAACATGAAAATTATACTTTTAAAACAAATAAGTTTCAAAATCAAGGTTTTACACTTTCAAGTAACAAAATAGATAACAAAACAGAATCAGACACATTCATTTACGTATCCATGCTCGTGAATATTCAGATTTCTATTGGCCTACTTGATCAAGCTCTAACTATAACCCGTTAGGTGGGTTCAAACACTACTATTATTACCCGTGTAAGGGTCTTAACTATAATCCTGTTAAGTGGGTTCGGATATTATTACTGTATCCCATAGCACGGTCAAAAATTTTGGAACTCGTTCCTATTCATAGTATTCTAAGTATTCAAAGCATGTTCATATATACACAAATAGCACAACATAAAACCATTTTTAACTTTTCATAGAGAAAATTCTTAAAATAGCATGCCCAAATTCAATTTTAACATAGGAGAAATAATTTACTTTAACAAAGATATAAGTTCAAAAAAATGTATTTTTATAAGATAAATAGAGGGAAGAAACCACTTGCCTCAATCAATAGGTGTACTAAAAATTCAAGCAACTTCGTGGTCGAGTCCTACTCCTGATCAATCGAATCTAATAATATCGAAAGAATTAGGATAAGATAATCTACAATGATACACTAAATTTCAACATCAATAATCTAATAATAATATCATCCTAGTTGTTACAAATATTTGAATACCTATTCCAAAATTCAAATAGATAACACTCTAACTCATAATACTAGTTTAACTTAAATCATCCCAAGATTCAAATAAATAACACTTCATAATACTAGTTTAACTTAAATCATCTTTTGTCACGCCGCTGGCCTGCAAGCCTGCTGGATGTGATAATTGCTACCAAACCCATCAAGTGCACCCTTAAATTTGGCTATGAACAACTTGCCCAAAAGGGATATCCAATGGATGCACTTGAGTTCTTGGACCAAGCCTATAATGAGTTCAATTTTTCTTTGATTTTTTCATGTGGGACATGGTATTACAATCACCCCTCCTTTAGAACGCAATGTCCTCATCACGGCATGACTCATTCTAAGATCGATCGTCATGCGTTGGGACTTTAGAGATGGCTCATACGGGCACAAGAGGTGGATGCAAGCATTTCTAATACCATTTGTCGTGTCCTGGGCCTGCAAGCCAATTGGATGTTATAGTTGCCCCCAAACTCACCTAGTGCACCTTTAAATTGGACTATGAACAACTTGTCTAAAAGGAATATTCAATTGATGCACTTGAGTTATTGGATCAAGCTTATAAGGAGTTCAATTTTTCTTTGATTTTCCAATGTAGGGCAAGGTATTACAAAAACCCCTCCTTTAGAACGCGATGTTCTCATTGCGTTGTGGCTCATTCCAGGATCGACCACTAAACTTTGGCTAGTTCAAATATTCAATTAAGTATTTGGATAATTGCAGACGAAAATAGATATTCGATTCCCTATAATTTTGTCTGATTTTCAAAAATACTATGCGTACTAATATTTTCGAAGTCTCAAAATATCCACCAAATTCAAATTCAAATTCAAATTCAAATTCAAATGAGATTATGAATATCCATCGATTTCGAAAACGGATAGTGAAAATTTTAATTGGATACATATACAAATGTTGCATGTTCTCTCCTTTCAATATCCAGTTGCACCCCTATTGTTATCAATTTCGATACTTCTGAAACACTTTCTAATTACAATATCTAAACGCAAAACAAATTTGCCTTCCCATAAAAAAACTCAATTATAAAAAATAAGAGTCGACAAACACCTTTTTTATGAATCCATCCGAACGGCCATCCATTAAATCTGTCCAAATAGCCCTTGAATTATTTCTTAAACAAAGTAATTTACTTCCAACACAGAACGTGGCGGCAAAAGATAAAGTTCTTGATGGTCACAGATGACTACAGACGCTAGGTTGCACACAGACAACCAATATAAAAAGTCTTATTTAAAATAAAGAATAGTAATAACAATAACTTGACCTAACCAATCAACAAAAACAAAAAAAACCAATAACTCGACCCAAATAATATTATAAACTCTAGAACCTGCTGATTCGTTTCATAAATTACAGAAAAAAATACCAGAATATCAAACTAGAGAATTTAACTTATGATACATATCTTTCCAAAGCAGAAGGGATCATCCTCACCAACAAAACATACTACAGTAGCCCGCTTCACACACTACTTCGATATATGTATATGTGGCCTCAATCAACTATGCTCACCAAACTTCGGACACTGTAGCTTCTTGAGAACTAAACCAAGGAAAAATGGATCATTTGTCCCAAGTCTAAAATGCATGTAGCAGAGACTTCGCTCCTAGTAGAAACATACAAATTTCATATACAATGAGTTGAAAGGGAAGCAACAAGACGGTGCTCGTTCTCATAGCCCATTCTTTTTCAATTTTAGCCAAATGGGTTTCCACTGGCTGAAGGGAAGTTACTTGACGCAGACTGAGCTGGATGTAATCCACCTAGTTGGGGATTTGGGTTTAGAGATGCAAAAGCAGAATTCTCAATGCCAAAACCAGATAGTCCTTGTGGCCTACAAAAGTGAGTAGTAAACCAGTATGTTAAATCCAGAAAGGGATAATTACACCTACAACCCCTGAGAGTTGGTGTAAATACACTCTCTCCCTGAAGTTTGCATAATTACAGAAACCACCTTTCATGTCGATTTTTAGGTCTTAATTGTGACATGAAAGTTGGCGGCAAAGGCGGTTTCTGTAATCATGCAAACCAGACTTGTCAACGGCAGGTGTGTTTTCTATCATGCAAACATCAGAGAGTCTATGTATTTACACCACACCTCATCGGGTCTAGGTGTTATTATTCCTTGAATTTGAACATAAACAACTCATATATGAGTCATTCCATACGAGAATAACTGGGAGATTGATTAATGGCGGACTTTAGCAAAAAGCTATATTACCTCGGTGCAATGCCACCAGCTATTTCTTGTCCCACGTATGAACCTGCTTAATGGTTAGAAATATGTTAGAATATGTAAATATAAACGATCATGCTGCTCCAACAGACTACAGACTACAGACTAAAAAGAAATTACTAGGAATTGCCGATGAATATGATGGCGCTTGAGCAAGCACCAATGAAGGATGAGGTGGAGTTCCGAAACTTGAAGTATGCAGCAGCCCAGACGGTGTTGCGGTTTTTGGTAATGCACCTGGCAATGATGCCGAAGGAGGAAACTACATCACAAGGATAGATACATTTAGCATGAAAACAAATTTCAAGCTAACATGCATATTTAATTTGAATATCTACTGGATTTGCATAATCAGATTGGTTAATAAAATAGTCTTTCATGTGTTTGGAACATTCCAAGACATAAGAATCAAGAAAAGATAACCCATTATGGTACATTACAGAGAAGACTGCATTTCTGTAAGCATATAAAGAGTGCTGTCAGGACAGCAACTAGCAGAAAACTAGAAGCAGATCATAAACAATTGGTGAATCACTACTTGAACCCTTTAGGCATCAATAAAAGAGCAATTCGCTAAGCTTCAACTCAAATATAGGTCTTCGGAATCTTGTGAACGAGCATGCAAGCTTTTACTCATATATATATTTAAAATATTCAATTTTATTTTTAGCAATGGTAATATTGTTAGTCTCATTAACAACAAAGTGAAATTTATTGATAATTTTGAAAATAATAGTAATAAATATGCACGATAATTAAATAAAAAAATTAAAATAATGTGTTGGGTTAATCAGTAGCATATAACACCAAGATGGTTAAACACATTCAATTATCTTACGTGTCATGTAATTTGAAGTAGATCAGCAAAATAAATATTATACTTTAGATGTGATTGTGAAATAATCAAGTATAGTGTACTTTCACAGAAGTGTCTAGATATTCGTAAGCTTGGGTCAGATTGTTTCAAATTCTTTCAGGCAGAAAGTTATGCATTATGTTTCAGTCACTGCTTTTATATGTGCTAGTAAAATTAAGATGAACAATTATATAAATCATCATTAATTAGCTATAGTTCTATTCATTTCTTAAACTCATTTTATCCACGAATGTCAAATGAGTGATACTATAGCTAGAGCCCGGACGAGTGAGTATAAAGCTAAGGCAGATGTTATAGAAAAATGAGATGCAATAGCAGCAAATATTGCAATCTTACACCCTTTACTTTAGCATGCAAGAGTGAAAACTCAGTAAATATTATTTAGAAGTTGACCTTTGGAGCACTCACCAATTGGATTATCTACATTTCCTATATTAGCAAAAATCACATTAGGAGTGAATGAGAAGCAATAAATGCACTACATTAGACAATTATACCAAATGAAGTTTTCCGAAGCCAGTCATTAAAAGAACACTTCAATGATGCAAGCAATCTTGATCTCCATATTGAATTGCTATTAAAATATGGTTTTTGGGAATGGAACTTGTCGCATCAACCCAAAGTGTCTTTCATCTTTCTACTTTTATCTCTAGCCATCTGTGCGAGTTCAACTTTTGATTCACCAGAAGCAGAAGAATAATTCATAAGAAGTTATCGGACCAAATGTTCACGAATCAAATTTGGTTCATTCTATGTGGATTCATATCTAAATCTACTAGTTCTTCATTAGTTGTAACAGATCTTTACTTGGTGTTTGGAATCTTTCTATTCCATGCATATTCGTTCCTGAGTTTTTTGACATGAATAAAAGAAGTATCGTGGTAGAAAAGTGGAAGATCTATTTTCCTTTTCCTTTGTTTTTCTTCCCCTGTAGTGTGTAATGCTTATTCAAAAACTCTTTCTTTGTTACTGTAGCGATAACTTTTATTTCTGCCTTCATCGTTGGACTCCCATACAATTATCCAGGACGTAATCCTGGAAGGGAGAATAAAATCACAGGGTTTTCCTAGGTTAATTCTCAAATATTTCTCCTTTCCTTTAAGCCTTGAAGTTCACATGAAATGGATGTGGTAAAAGTTTTTCATGTAAATTATCTATGTTATCCAAAATGTAAGAATCTATAAATTGTTTGAGAAACCCTATCACAGTAAGGACACAGCCATTATAGTTACACAAGCAATTATAATTCAGCATAAGCACTCTGAATCATTTATTTCAGAAGCATCTCAATTAAGAGAGAGAGATGACATAAATCAGAAAAAAACATTAAATGAGAAATTAAATACTAGAGTGGAATTAAATGTATATATTCTTAGATGCCTTTTCAGTAGAGTGGTGCATGTTGTTCATTCGTCACAGTGTAACAATTGTTCTTATCTTCAGGTATGATGTCATAATTGCAACTTCAACCAGGTATGGTGTCATACTTTAGAGGTATCTGAAACTTACTAGTTGATACCAGATATGCTTAAGGAAAAAAGAACGTGTAACAACTAATGTATTTTAGATATCATTGACCAACACACCAGTCATTCCTCTAAGAGGGTGTTTGGATAAGCTTATTTGAAACATCTTATAAGCTCTTACATCTTATAAGATATTTTAGGAGCTTATAAGATGTTGGATCTTATTTTAAAAATAAGTTATTAAAGTATTTAGATAAATAAGTTGGGTGTTAGCTTATAACATGTTAGTAATGGCAATATTGTAATTAGTTTAGTTGAAAACAAAAGATGTTAGTAGATCTTAAAAAATAAGTAAGCCCCTCATTACTTTTCTAAAAAGAACTTATAAACTCCTAAACATCTTATTTTTGGAGCTTATAAGCTCGTTCCCTTAAAATTTAGCCAAACACTCTACCACATCTTATAAGTTCCAAAACATCTTATAAGATGTTTTAAGGACCCTATTAGCTTAGCCAAACACCCTCTAAATTACACATCTTAACGGCATGATTTATATCAAAATAAAAGTGTATCATGATTGATAATCAAGAGCAAATCAATCTAAATTGAGAAAGGGAACATACTGTTGATGCTCGAACAGGGGAAGGTTCAGTGCCAACATCAAAAGGATTTGTGGATCTCGACACTGACTGAGGATTAGGTACAGCCTGCATCTGGAAAACCCAATGTTGTGCAGAATTACTAGAAATGCATAGGTGGAGTGCCCTTCACTTCCCAAGGGGTAAAATATATTGAGGAAACAACCTCCAGTAATAGAAATATCAGAAGACATGTAGTTCAAGATTGACGACAGGCCATTAAACTTGTTATTAGGTGAGGCTTACACCCCATCTTTACAAGTATGATATAGTTTTATAGGTGATTGAGCCTCTATACAGTATTTCGACA
>JAOWBU010000838.1:0-25000 GCA_026212405.1 Petrea volubilis
CGTTCTTTTCCTTGAAAAGCGTTGAAATGCAGCCCGCGCTTCTACCGTGCAATTCAATCTCTTCTCAATTTAGAAAGTGTCATTTTGGCTCATTACATATCTTTGACTTGCAACTTTTAAGAAACTGGCGCAATCTTGTGTATATATGCTGATTCAAATCAATACCAGGAGAAAGACAACTAAAAGATGTGGAATTGCTCTGTTTAGTTATTGAAATGCTCTAGGGCACATAATAGAGCTATACGGGACAAGTAAGCAGTCATCACTAAAAAGCACGCATGAGATGCAGGTAATCTAGAATATTCCATGATATATACGAAAAGGGTTGGCAAACCAATGGAAAAGGTTTCTAACAAAAGTCACTTACCTTGACAGGAGCAGTTGATGACAAGGCATCATCCTGTTTGAGATTTCTTGAGAGTTTGCTTGAAAGTTCATCTGAAACCCAAAATCTCCACAGATTGTAAGCTCTGATAGAAAGATCTTGGGTTCTCTGTCTTAATTCTTTAAGTTGTGGGCTCAACCTGTCCTCCACTCCAAATAGAGCTGCACTTATTAGAGAAGTCTGTTTCCTGCTGGAATCAAGCATTCTTTTCCCAGGAGTATCAATCATTTGTGAGTCAGCGGCCACACGAATATGCTTCAATGCAAATGGAGTAGCAACAGCAGTCATAATCTCACTCACCCATGACCTGGGTGAGCCAAGTACCACAGGGATATGTCTAGCATGCCTCTGAAATGCAAATAGAAGTCTCCCAATAAACAATGATCTCTCAACCAGTATAGCAGGAGAAAGTGCAGAAGAGTCATCTTTATTTTCATTTTCTAGGTCACTGTAGAGGTGGTCAAGCTCATTCTTGAGATGTGATAATATGGTTGATAGACTTTCATAGCACTTACTTTGTAGATAGGGTGCCAAATCCCTTAACCTACGTGATGCGTTTGGAGAATCCAGGAAACAGAGGAGATCCTTCAGAACATTCTGACAGCAATGGTCCACAGCATCTTTGATCCGGCTGACTTCAGGGCCTAAATAAGTGCTAAGACAGTTGAAGAAATCATTTTCTTGGGCCTGCTGTGATTTTGAGCCAGGCATAGAACCAAACCTTTTACCATTTGGCATCATGAACCAAACCCCACCACTAATTTGGAATCTGTTCAAGTACTCTTCAGAATCAGTGTGATCTCCAGGAGGCTTCACTATTGATCGAACTGACTGCACCACATCAACATCGCCACTTAATTTATCAAATTGCAAGTCTATAATCGCTTTCATCCTCTGAACAAAAGCATTTTCAAAGATATCATCCCATATATCAGAGTCCTCACCTAAGACAAGCTCACGAGTCCTTTTCCATGGTAACTGAATCTCAGAGCCAAAAACACTCTTTAGCCAATCTAAACTACCTTCTAAAACCTGCTTACTATCCATGGTCTCCCTTATCAACTTTTCAGCCAAAGAAAGCTCATACCCACTACCAAATACATCTATCAAATACCGTCCACTAATCTTGCTCATGATCTCCTTCCTGCAATTCCTCAGCCAATCTGAACAAATCTTGGAGATAAAATCCCGACTAAGCAACATCATATCAGATTCCAACTTGTCCTTGAACGAATTCCACAGCTTCACTTCCTCATCAGGGTTTGGTATGCCCCCAAACAACTGAGAAGCAGGAGGGGTATCTAGAACGGTTTTATAGAACGAAGGCCTATCATTTAATACTTGCAAGAACAGCTCCCCCAGAACATCACAGAAAACAGTAATTACTTCAGAACTATCAGTATTGCTATCACGACAACAGGCACTTAGCTTTTGTGACATGATTGATTTTCTTTAATCTATAAACAGAGCCAACACTTGTTTCGGTTCAAGTTCGTCTATGATGGCAATCGCTGCCAATGCATCCACATAGGCACTGATGCCGAGATTACTGGTTTGATCCAACAATCTCTCACGACTCCTCTGTGAGATCTGAACCTTGAAACCTTGAACGATTTGCCACTGGTGCTGCAACAGAGGGAAATTGGAAAGCACATTCTTGTTATCTTTGCAGTTGAGCAAGTTGTAATGTGCATGCTTTGCTTGGATGTAGCGCGCAGAGGATTCTAGGAACATAAATTCATCAAGGCAACCCCAAATGTTTTCAGGGGTGTCCACCAGGTACTTGACCCGGCAGGCAATTCCATAAATACGGGCTCTGACAGGGTTAGAAGACACATGATGGGACCTTGGGACATCAGTCGAAGAGAGAGAGTAGAGAATGTCATAGTGGATGGTGGAGATATTTGCAGAGATGTACTTGCATGATGACTTCATGAGGACAATTGAATCAGCAGAGTCAATGAGATCTCGGTAGCGGTTTCCAACCAATTGGCGGAGCTCCTCACTTTTATCCTCAATCTGCTTCCTGTTGGTTGCCACCTCATTTCTTATTTCTGAGATAGGTTTCATCCGGAACAAAGACTCAGCATCCTGATTCCGAGGAACACCACCAGTGCTGTGGCGGTTTTGGTTGGGGGCAGTGGGCATTTTTGCCTACAATAGACTGCATCAACTTATATTTGACACCCGAAATTATTAACTGCATGATTAAACAAATTTCTACATACAAGAAAATAGAAAACCAAACATGTACTTTTGTTCTCTGTCATGAAGCTCCAAAAACCTTTTTCTAGCTGAAGTTCTATACTTATAGGGTCCGTAGTGTAGATGAACATATGCTCCTAAATGAGCGAAAACAATCCAGGCATTTCAATGCAGTGAAGTGGAAGTGTTGAATGCAATTAAAGTGATATAGGCTAATGATCCTGCATATATAATCCCCCAGTTTAAAAAGACAATGAGGTAGAAGAACCATAGCAATCTCGCATGGAGTAATATTTAACATTCCAAACTTACACCTAACAACATACAAATAAATCATTTTTTCTCCTGATAATTAAATAACTATTAAATGAATATTTTCATATAACACGGAACAGGAAAACATAACTCAAATCCCAATCAAGAACACTCCACTGTTGTTGCATCTTTTAAGACTCCCAAGTTGTTAGTAGCTGCTGGTTTCTTGCAAAAAATTAAGTAGTGGCTTAAAAGAGTATCATGAGCTCATCGGGGACCCAATTTGAAACAAAAATACTCTCGAGACGCAAAATAATTAAAAATGCATCCCAAAAGCGTATATTTAGCACTTCCTTAAACACAGTTGCAAATCATAAGCAATTTTCCCCCGGATAATATTCTAAACTGTTCCACCAAAATAGTTCTAACAAAAAAAACAAATGTCCAATGTCCCAGAGCGTATAGGTTTCAATATTCCTTCTCTTCCCGCCAGGAAGATTAAGCATAAGTTGCACAATCCGGGGATGAACTCACAGGCGCCAGAGCAGAGGTTTCAGGCGAAGAAGATTTCAGACTTGAACCCGCACTGGATAGCTCTCACAAACTGTCGAATCGAAAAATGTGCCTTCGTCAATACAAAATCATGAATCAATAGGTAGAAAATGAGGCGATGCAACAAGAGCAGTGCCGAGAAATCGGATCCACCTGTTTCCTTATTACCTTTGTTTGGCTTCGTATTTGATTCCGCAAATGGCATGTTACTCTCAGATAGCAATCCCGCAATACCCAAAACGAAAATGTAGCCAGATGAGATCATGAAGGCGACAGCTTACTGGAAAATGGAAATTTCATAACTTCCGGAAACTGAACAGAATTCTATGAGATTAGAAACAAGAATTATCGGGCTTTAGTTGGGCTTTGTCTCAAGATTTGAGTTGGGCTTGCTTGGTGTCTAGACAAGTTTGTGTTCTCGTCGAATACTATAATAATTTGGTGGAACAATTGGGTAAATATTACAGAATACGTTTGGACGTAATTTTTTTGAAACAAAAACTCGCGCGCACACACACACACGCACACACACAAAGTATAGAAGAGTTGTTTTAATAATTTGGAAAATTATTTTTTAAAATTTATAATTGAATAGAGTTAATCATATATTAATTATGCTATCAAATTTATTCCAATGATTTGTTATACTTTTAACCAACACGTATTATACTTCTTTTTGCATTTTTAAATAAAATAACAAAACAAGCGTAACTACTCAAAAACAATGGGCCAACCAAACTGATTTCTCTATTTTTCATTAAACTTGTCATTTGATCAGTGTATAATTACAAAAGAGTAACCAATTCCATGAAAAATGTAGTACACTTATCAAGTTCAACAAACTTAGTCCAGATTAGAATTTTCCAAGAGTCTCTCAGGAAACCGGCAGAGTCAAGTGTCACTGAATTATAAAAAATGTGCTTTGCTTGTTGCTCATTATCACACTCTTCCTCTTTACAATGATGACTATTGCTCTTATTCTTGTTTTGTAATCTTGTGGAGGTACGTTGTTGTATCGGTTGCTTGCTGGCTTTATTATGCTAGTTACCACGTCCTTGAGATTTGAGAATGTTGATTATTTTTGCTTATAGGAATCGCACGAGGCCCACGACCATGAATCTCTTAAATATACATACTCAGCTTCAGCTTCCGTTTAGACGTAAACGATTTCATTTTTTCTTTTTGGGTTAAAAAGGTGCTAAATTACTGTCCTTTAATTAATAATAAAAGAAGTGGCAGTATTAGCAAGACCATTCTTCACAAAATTCATATATTAACCAACAACAGTTATATAAACCCGAAAACAAAAATAGTTTCATTCTAAAATACATCCCCAAAAGTGAGAGAGGCGTCATCAGTCATACTCCTTTCATTCAACGCAAGACCAGGTATCACATACAAATCTATGGCTTCGCGCATGTTCATGTACTCGTATACTTGGGCCTGAGATGTGAAATTGGAGGGGATGGGGAATGGAACACAAGTCACAACAATGCAATATAACTAAATTATCTACAAGGTAATCATATAATCAAAAGGTGGAACGAGAAATGTCCACTATTTCCAGGAATCATGTGTTCGACACAGTTTAGAGAGGCTGGTCAGCCATCGAGCGACCATGACACAAGACTTCAGCCATTGGTGCCTTACCTGGACTGCCAGACACTCGGAATGACTTCTACGCAGTGAGCTGTTGGCAATGAGATTTGTAAATCGCCAGTGTGAAAATTTCATTATGCAGCACACGAGGATGACGAGAAGATCTCCCCAAAGCCACTTTTTTGGGGTTATTCCTCAGCATTTTCATTCGCACTAACCTCATCTTCCATTTCCTTAACTTTCTCCAGCTGCCTCAGCAGATCTAACCTTTCAGGGCCATATGTGGAAGGTATCTGCCAAGGTAAAATTCGTCTCAGGTTTTCTTTCATCTATGAGATAGAAAAGAACACTGTAGAGGTTCACATATACAAACCAATGATGGCACGTAGCGCTGAATTGCAGCCAACATAGCAGCATGACCAACTGCAGTAACCTGCAAGATACACATAATGCATCACCATCAGCTTATTTGACAGAGAAGGAAGTAAAGGCACGTGGTATCTATGTTCTTTATAAAACCCATCAGCCAAAGCACAGGATGTTGCATAAGATTTTATTTAACCAGTGGGTCTAGATTTTCATGTTTGAAGCTGTGTGAGGTGGTAGCCTAAACTCTCAGCAGACTTGACTCCCTTAATGGCTCGCAGATCAGGTATCTAATCCATAGCTTGTTCAAGGAGTCAACCTAAGTACAGAGGGCTGGTTAGCTGACAAAGGTCATACTGCAGCAGGGCTTGTTAGCCCATGATTTGGTGGTTCATCTTGAAGTGTTCTGATGGGAGTGTATGTCCGTTACATGCTGTAATGAAAAGTTCTATGCAATAGAAATTTCATTTATTTGAAAAAAGCCTTGTGGTGCCTGGTGAATGTCAAATCATATGTATGACAAACAAAGCAAACAGCAAGCACGAGATTACATAAGAAAAGGATGATGAATTTATGTCTTGAACACAAACACAGCAATCTTCAGTTAACACAGAAGGTGACTACAAATATCATTGACACGGCAACTTCCCAATGGCAGCAGAAACTCCAGTCACACTGATTGGTCAGCTCATGACTTATTCAAAATCATTAAAAATTGCCAGAAGAAACAAATATTAACCAACAGACACACATGCAGAGAATTAATTGAGAATACAATCATTGCCTACCGGGAGGAGCATAAGAAAGCCAATCGGGATTACTGATGCCAGATCAGTCAATGTTCTTCGGAGAGCCTGTTTTTCTTTTTCCGTTAATTCATCCCCTATTAGCACCCTCCTAAGCAGTACCGCAGCAGCAGCAGCATCTATGGCTAGAAGCTGAGTGCCTTGCAAAACATCCTGCTCATGAAGATTAAAAAATTTGAGCTACAACAAAATAATAAGAAAATAGATGACTATAAATCCATTGACCTAGAGCAGATAAGAAAGTTTATAACAACATTACACAAGTTCATCCAGTAACAAACAAGGCATGACCCAGGAAATATTTTGGGTATCCAGCAGGCTTTAGTGGATATTTAAAACATCCCGAGATCAATTTGCACTAGTTCTTGCTTTATTATACCAGTTTTCGGTTGAAACATTCTCAGCATGATTCAGGTAAAGAACAAGACGACTACCAAAGGCAGCAAAGATAAGGGCTCATAACATGTGGAGTAACTTGCCAGTTCAGCTCATAACTGAAACAAGGAAGCAGACAGCAAATATATAGAGGGATAAATTAACCATACTGTGCTTGTTTCTTTCAGCTTATCCAGTGACTTGCCAATGATGCTATCTTTCTTCCGAACCTGAACCAAGCTAGAGCCTTTAGCATCATTACCATATATGGATGCATCATCTTTCACCTGAATTTCCTCCTGCATGAAAGCTTGTATCATCTCGACAAATAAAGAACACTAACCTAAAGCCCCAAGGATGAGTAGAAAAAATATTCAACTGTGGACACAGAAATGAACTGAAGAGTGTAATGTGTATGGTATACAGTGCAAGTGGTTAAGTGAAATGCACCTCGTCGTAATTGCATTGATCAGCACTTCTTTGAACTCGTTTCTCAAGTTCCATTAGTTCACTCCTCAAAAGTTCAAAGCGCTGAATTTCATTTGATTCTGAATCAGCTATTTCATTGCTTTCTGTTTCTTGTTCCAAGAACCCATCATTCTGCCAAAAGCCAAAAACATTAATCACAGAATTGAATGATTTTAGTTTCGTAAGCCACGAATTGCTATATATCAGTTCCATCAGAATGACAAAATACAAAATAAAGCAGGATGTCTTTCAAAAATACATTTAAAATGCTACATGCGGTGCCAATTGCTCTCCCTCTGGATGACCAATCTGCTAGCGTACAATGTTAATAGAGTTCATATTTTCCGACAGATAATGTCTATGGCACCCGAAATTGACTAAGTAACATGCAATCAGAAATGTGTGAAATTTATGAGTAACACATTTTTTTGAGGCTACTAATGTAAACAGGTAAACAAAACCATCCACAGGGGCCTCAGAAGTATTCACGTATAGATATTAAAGGCTAAATTAAGTCCTATGAAACAGCTTAGAATGATTGGTCAAGGAAAACCTAGGGGTGTAGACATCTGAGCTAGGCACCAGCCATAGTGACATGGTAAATGACAAGTTTATATATAACTTGTGAGCTGAAGCAACCGGCATTGTCGACAAAGATATACTAAATTCAAATGCAGCATACAACAAACAAATGTGCATAAAACAGATGACGTATCATATCAAATAAGCCTCACACTAGCGTTGGAAGTTGAAGAGCTAGGCTCAGAAGATTTTGTTGGGCGGCGTACCAAGAAACTCCATAATCCACGAGAACTGCTAAACCAAAAAAGGTAATCAAATCAACAGCAAGTTCACATATATGAAAGAGAAGATTGAATACTAAGTCTGAAAAGTTGCCTTGGGAAACTTTTACCTGATGCTCCTATCCACTTTCGTGTCAGAAGTTTTGCTGCCTTTACCACTGGAATACTGTCGCCGCTCACTTACTGGAGTTGTAGAGCCACTGACATCGCCCTACAAAATCAAATGGAAACCAAAAATATAGTTTACAAATCAATTCTGGGATACGGATCTTTATCAAGTACTATAAATAGAGTAGGATGATACATAATTTGCTTTTCAACCGCAACATGGTTGCAATGATAATTTTAAGGACAAGGACATAAATTCTTTTGATTTGGCTTATTCGACGAGATCAACCAGCCAATAGCAAATAGATCAACCAAATGTGAGCAGAAACACCCACGAATACTGAGTCATGAAGGATCAATCTTCTAACTTTATTTTTGTTTTCTGGTCAATAGAACCTTTTTTTCCTCCTTTCGTTCTCATTAGATCTAAAGTTCAGCGTTATAAGACTTAACCCTGTCTTTGCTATTAGAATTGCGCCTTATCAGAAAGACATCTGTAAGACTTCTTAACATCTCCCCAGCCTATCAAAACATGTCCTCCAAGCGACCATATATTCCCTTACCAAGTCCAAAAAATTCAGATACAAACAAAATAACATAACAGAAAACTCATGCATTAATATACATGTCTATCAGAACATTTCCAGCTATTACGTCTGATACAGGTATCTAGTTCGGAAAGTAAGTCCATGCTTCAAGATTCGTGTGATCAGAAAAAAGAAAAAAAGCCAAAAAAAAAACTAGTATATCAAAAGGCTTGATTTAATGATGATCAAGCAAAATAAGATATAGTTTCATCTCTATGACAAGAAAAAGCCAGGAGATTCCAGCGAATTTTAGAAGTGGAACCATTGATTCGGGAGAATTTTCAGCACACCTGCTGAAGAGAAGCTGCCTTAGCTCTGAAAGATGCCTCAAGAAATTCAGCTTCTTTCTTTAGTCTTCTCATCCTTTCAAGGTCTGAACAGGCAGCTTTCAAATGCTCCTTTCCAGAACTAGAGCTTGATACATGCAGCTCCTGAAGCAATTCCTCAAGCCGTAAAAGAGCTTCTTCAACACTCTCCAATGCCTAACAGAACATCAAATTTTTAGTGGATCATTCCAATCATCTTTCTTGTCAATAGCACAAGATAGTTCATTAATGGCTGGTTCAATTAAATGATTCAAAAAGCGCATTCATGAAGCAGCTAATCCAACTTATAGCATTGTAAAACCATCAAAAGCCATGTTCCAGGGCTGGAGAAATTCATACATTTTTCTATTCCGCAACGCCTAAAATACAATAACGGAAAAAAGGTATGGATGACTTGTAAAAACAACTCAACTTTGCTACCGATTAACAAAAGAAACTATAGTCAACTATAGACATGGAATTCACATTCAATAAAAGGATTTTAGTAATGCATGAAGAAGTCACAAGAGTCTGATGATACTCTTTAGCTGAACATTGTTGGCTAGCCAATGGGCTGGATGCAGAGGAGGAATCTGTTGTACACAAGATTATCACTTTTGAGTATTCACTTCCCAGAGTGCTTGCATGCAAGTAAATCATAAACAATTCAGACTGAGCTTCACCCAATGCAGATTCTTAGTACCTTATCAAACGATTGTGATTGTGACTCTCTATCAACTGGTGAATGATCCCTGTCAACAAGTTTCAGAGCATTAGCTCAAATAATTTACATCAAACTTACAATCCGAATCACGCTTCATTGAACATAACATCTTTCTGAAACAAAAAAACAAGCTGATCATGAATCACAACTAGAATATGTAGCAGAGTGAGTGATACATGCTCACTTGGCCAAATCCATTGCCAATAACAATTTCTCCACTTTAAACTTTTTTTTATGGGATAAAGCACCATATAACCCTCTCAGTTGATTCTTTAGTGAATTTACAAAGTTATACTGCCTGTAAAGGCCGAAATCTTTTTGACAGAGTGATGAAATGATTAACAAGAGAAATGCAGGCTGAGAAGCCACAAAGGTGATATCGAGTTCAAGTTACAGTAGGGCCGTGAGAGAGAATAGCTGCTCTCACACTTTAGAAAATAACCTTGTCTCAACTAAGCATTGCAACTTTAGTCTTTCAAGAATGTCTACCCCACCTTCCTCATCCAACATTTTGATTCTTCCAGGTCCATCAAATTTATTACATCAGAAAATTGGGGTTTTATGAAAAAGATCTTAAAGACCTCCAAGTAAAAAAGCTTCAACCTCAAATTTATTACATCACTCTTACTCCCTTCTCAAATTTGACGTTCTTATTTGACCAAGAAAGGAGGTTTAGATGAGAGTTGAAACCTTAAAAGGTCAATGTAAATTTGCATCACTGCCCCTAAAAGTAGCAGTTGAGAGTTTGTGGTTTCAAATCAATGCTTAAATGAGACGGGTAAACAAAGTTTCCACCTTAGGAAGTGGAGTCTTATATTTTGGGATGTTCTGAAAAGGAAGTAAGAGTGATAAATTAGGGCAAGCAAATTATATAAACAAGGGACAAACATTAAGATTTTGCCATCAAGCATAATATTATATATTCAGGAGTCCCATCTTAACTATTTGTTAATAAAGAAAGTCATTGTTAAGCAAACACTCTAATCATCCCAGCTAAAGGTATCACGTAAAAGGCATCTAGATAAGGATAGCTATTGTCGATGCTGTCTCAAGGCATCCTATTAGTCTGATCTTTAATGGCTATCCATGAACAAACGCATAAAATGGCATGTTACATAGAGGAAGATCCTGGCCTCACTTTTTATTTCTATAGTCAATTAGCATCAATATTACATTGCGATCAATGCTTCAAGGATGTATGTGAAGTTTAAAGTCTATTAGAAAGATCAAAGCAACAGAATATCTTGTGTTTTGACGCTACAAGCATGTTGACACACACAGAAAGAGAGGGAATGTGCTAGGGACAATGAATATGGCCTTCCCCAGATCAACTTACTTCTGTATTCCCAGCTCTTCCATGCATGCTTTCAATTTGTTGTGCCTGAAACAGAAGAATGCAAAAATGGCATTGTTTACACCGCTGATTAGAAATTCGGTACATTCACTTAAAAAGCTCTATGTTGAAGAATATAAATAAAAATATAATGACTCTCCCTCTCTACAAGCTTAAGCTTTTAGATGAGGTGGTCATTCAACATGGTATCAGAGCCAAGCCAAACAGAGGTCCTGTGTTCGAATCTCACTGCCACCCATTATCCAAAAAATAAAGAATTTCACATGCAAGGCTTGACACAAAAAAAAAAAAAAAAAAAAAAGAAGTCTGCCTGCACGTGCGGGGGCGTGTTGAAGAATATAAATAAAAATATAATGACTCTCCCTCTCTACAAGCTTAAGCTTTTAGATGAGGTGGTCATTCAACACTCTAGAAGTTGTTACGGGGAAATTTGGTATATTGACTTTGAACAATCTAAAAGTTGCATACCCTTTGGAAAGGAATCTAGCTGCCTTAACATTAGATGGATTCTCCAGCCATTTACTGTACTTTATAAAGCTCCCGATCCAGTGAGACCACACCTCTAACACAACAGTAATGGCTTCGGTATTCGGGGGACCTTCTTTATGTTTGTGTCCCAGGTCGCGTTTGATTGTGCTGCTGGTGCCTGGGTAAAGTGGAAGCCAATCCAGCTCTTCACAAACAACCTGTTACATCAACAGATCTTTTAGTTTCTTCGACCATGTATATCCTTCGTAATGTTGACTTATTCTTCATCCTAACCTCCACATACAGTTGATAAGAACTTATTGCTGAAAGCTGAGGATAATATAGCACACTGCCCCCAATAAGATACCTGCTTGGAGAAGATAGTAAGGTTCAGAAAAAGCACTAAGTATATAAAGAAAAGGAGTCATCTGTAACTTAAAAATTGCACCTTATAAACCCCTCAATAGGTTCATCCAAGGTTTCAAAGCCATTAGCAAATAAAAAGGACTGTGTACTTCTCCCCAAGGCAATGAAGAACCCGAATATGGCTAAATCCCTCTCCAAAACCTCCATTGCAATAGGAAGAAGTAAGGCAAAAAAGATCAACACTTCAGCAGCAGAGGTAAGAAATAAATCCAATAACTTTTGTCACATATTTTGCGCATAAAGCAGAATGGCATAGTAGAATTCAGTAACAGTAACTCCTTAAAACCATCATATTTGACTAAATAATTGCACGTTAAGAAATTAGCTATATGGTATTCAACTAGAGCACGGCCCAAATTATCACCACAACATAATTTAAGAAATTTAAATATAAAGACTATACTAAGGCTTAATTTGAGAATTGTACTAACTGCTTCAACCCAAAAATCATTTCCAACGTCCAAAACCAAGGCTCAAATCAAGAATTGTACTAACTGCTTCAACTCTAAAATCAATGTAGAAATCATAATTGGATCCCCTTACGCAGTTTCAAACTTCTGACACTGTTCACAGACTGCTCAAAGAATTGGAAATGAAAAAAGTGAAGAGTTTGCTTCCTATCATTGAACATCAAATAACCTAATTTGCTTGAGGCATCTGATTTGAACAACTTGATTATTTTCCCCATGGCATTGCTCATTCTTGCAACATCTAACTTGATAATCCTATATAATACTTAGACCTAAGTAATGCCTGTTTCAGAACAGAAAATTTGATGTTGATTAAGGGTTATATCAACAAATCAGTCATCTGATCAATTATGAATACATGTACATATAATACAAGTAGAAACTTCTTCCAGACTAACCTCGATACTTTCACAGGTAGTGAGTCTGGACCATATCCTCTCCCGATCAATAGCTCGCTGCAGCTGCTTTTGCACTAGATCAACCCAAAACATAATTTCTTCAGCGCCCATCTCATTGTTCATCCTACACGAAGCAGCACGAGGACCAAAATGGACAAGAAATTCTCGATGCAGCCCTATTTCTTTTATCAAATGGTAAGCTTGGCGAACAGGAACAAATTCAACCAGCATCTCCATCAATCTACCAGTTGTGTCAGAAATAATAGAAAAGAATTGAGCACAAGAAACTTTTGTTGGGCCGAGTTTTGTAATTGCTGCAATGCAACTAAGTGCAAGCATGAGAAGGGATATGTCACTTGAATTGCCTGAAACTGAGGAGAGGCCTTTTCGGTACCTATAAAATAAACAAACTCAGTGGTCCTAGCATGGATATCACCTGCTGGGATATATGCATACATATGGTTACATCACATTAAAACAAATTGCCTACTTACACTGCAGTCGCTCGGGCAAAAGGCTGATCCTTCTCAAAATAATTAACAAAATTGGTAACCACAGCTGGGATTTGCTCAGACCAAAACCAGTCATAAGCTTCAGGCTGTTTGGCTGACAACTTATCTCTAATTACAGTCTCCAAAGGAGCAGATTGCCGTGATAGGCTGCAACAATTCAATAACAGCGCTATAAATCTTCTAAACATGTCAGAAGTACTGCAAACTGAAAACTCATTTGGACAACCAGAACTATCAGGCAAAAACTGCAAAAATGAAACTTCAGAGTAAACAAGACAACGCCAGACTCTAGTTACCATCAAGTATGCAACATATAAATCCATGATTCTATAAATTCTATAATAAGAAAGACAAACGACTAATATGTCAGAAAAGGACAAATATAAAATACAAGGAAAATGTAAGGACCTTCCACAGGGGGGAAATCTGAAAGTAGTTCAGCCTCTTTCAAGATTTTATGTCAAACAATTGTTGCAGACAAATCAGAAGTTGCACAATGGAATATTGATCCTTACCTCCTCTGCACAAAAACATTGATATCTCTGTCTCTTCCGTCTCCTCTAGATGAAATCTCACCAGCTGCTTGCAGGAGAGAGTACACAGAGGCCTGAAGAAATTTACTAGGCAACCATGAGAGGTGCTAAGACAAAATGAATAACAAACTGAACTCTTGCCACAATACTAACACAAGAAATAGTGTTATAAATATTACACTTCCAGAATTAGAACCAACATGAACTTCATTTAGAACATAATGAGGACATTATGATAGCAACTTGAGAAGTTATTTGCCATCTGAGAGTAGTGCATAAGCTAGGAGAGTCATAATCTTCATTTCAATTGAAGCAGATTTCGTAAGAAATTCACACCAAATGAGTAGTTCAGCTAGCATTATTTTTTTGCCCAAGTTATTGTGTCAACACAGAAAAAAGAAATAGAGAGGGCAGAATTAAATCTTTTATTTTGTTGGTTGAAAGGAAATTTCTGAAAAAATGTCCATTTAATAAGTAGCTCAGTTATTGTAGTTGAATAAGTCATCAGGGAAACAGGAAAAATAGAAGTTAACTAAACTATTCTATTTTTTGTGGTTGGAATGAGATATTTTAAGAGATACCACTTCGTGAGCAGTTCAGCTTGCATTTTGTTTACTATTTTCGCAATATCTGTAATGAGGGAGCAAGAAAGAGCAACCACAAAACATAAGGAAGTGGTAAGTCGGTTCACTCTCAGTGCTTGATTTCTTCAAAATCCAGAACGTACTCATGGGAAATGAGTTTATCCAAATTTTTATGCAACCATTCCAGGACAATTTTATAAACATGTTATTATTAGAAACAGGATTTCATCAAATAGTAGATAGGGATAATATAATTTTAGGGAGTTCTGCATTGTGTAAATTAGTTCTATTATTCAAATCAATCATGGCAGAATTTATGAATGCTGTACAGATCTGAGTCTTCAACACTTGAAGGCTCTCTCAAGTAATGAAGATCAGATTTAGCATGAAGCTTTTCAAGATTTGTTCTGGCTCAACTAGGAGTTCATTTTTTTTAAAAAAAACAAAAAGAGAGGAAAAAAAGGAGGAACATTTGTCATCTATATCTAGTTGCGGCAATAAGAAATTTACAAAAGAAGTTCCATTTTCTGGCTTTCCTATAGATAATTATTGAGAGGATAAATTCTACACTGGTGCCAAGCTTATTGGCTTCTGGTTTAGGAAAATTAATCCAGAATTTCATAGCCCCAACAAAACAAAAACAGCCACCAACTCAATAAGTTGCCATTAAATTGGAGAGCCAACCTGATAAGAAAGTGCCTTCGCCCAAGCATTTTTGTCCACGCCGAGCCAGGCAGTTGAGAACCAGGATACCTTTGATAAAGAGCTTTGTTCTTTAATTGCCAGATCAAATACCCTTGCAGCATCATGCAATAATTGAACCAGGCCAGTATTATAGTCTTCATCCTGCAAAGACTGATTTAATTGATACCTCATTTCCTCAACATCGTTGCCCGTTCTTGCTTGAGGACTCCCATTAACTGTCACACCATCATCAGCAGTAGCCAAATACAAGAGATTATCTAACCTCCTTAATTTGCGAAAGCCACTGGATTGTGTTCTCAAATCTGATAACCTGCAGTTAAGTTTCAATTTACCATTTTCCACATGGGAAAGTCTTAGACGTCCTTTCTTCCTCGTATAAAAAGGGTCGAATATCAGGTGATCCAACCCAACAATTTTTCCATTAAAGAAATAGGCTCTGATTGGTTTAGCTGGAGGCCATAGAGTTGAAGAGCTGCAAATTAGAAGGATAGGATGAGGCACATGTACAAATGACAAAAACCACTTTAATACAGTATTTCTATAATAAAATAACTGAATATGTGCACCAACTGCTCTTTGACACGTTGCAACTATATATCCCATAAATAAGCACTATGAACCATTTAAAAAAGAATTCATAGTAAATTCAAATTCTATCCCGTACCTGATGGAAGATTCATTTAATTTTATCTATACCTTTCAAACACAGGTACTCTAACTTCAGCTAATGAACCCCATTAAGAAATGCATAAATCACCAAGCACATAACACAAGCATCAAGACTTCATCCCAACTATAATGTACTGAAAGGGTAAGATGTATTACTCCACGACCATTTCTTCTATTTATTGAGGAGATTTTATATCATAACTGCAGGTTTACAATCAAAGTTTGGCTTGTTTCCCATTTTTCTTTAAAAAAAGATGCAAAAACCAATTAACTAATATTGGTTGGATCCATGCAAATACAATTGACTTTTGAGAAGTTGTCCGGCAACCATGCAACTGTAATCCAAATTCCCATTATTGTGCATTCCCCAATTGATGCAAATTAAATATTTACAGCACACATTTTGAAGTGCCAATTATCTTTTATCCGAACATATCTCATTCACTCTCTTAATTCTCTTTTCCTTGATTCCTGTTCCTGGGAACGAAACATGAAATGCACTTAGCAACCGAATTAACACCCTTCCAAATAAAATGGTTGATCTGCTGGTGATAATCTGACTATCTGGTATAAAATCTAAGCCCCCAAAAACACTACTCTAACCTTCATAGCTTTTCTCTGATAAAACAAATGACTAACTCTCATCATAATATTTCTCCTCCCAAAAATGTAAGAAAAGGAATCAGTGCACAAACAAACTGAACAGAGAACTACTCCTCTTACTTTCGCATACTAAATTCACTGTGGATTGCGAATATAAACTGCTAGCAAAATTTCCATTAAATTTTATCCTTAAAATAAGCTTGAAACGACTGGTAAAGAAGCAGCCAACACTATCCGATTAGGAGACTACCACACATAACAAAAATCCAGGCAAATTGCACAGAATTTTACGCAAAATTAGTGGCAAAGGAAAGAAGCGCAGAACATTTGTGAGCAAAATTTATAGAAATATATATACACACACACACACACACACACACACACACACACACACACACACACACACACAATAATTGTGGGAAAAAAAATACAATTACCTGGAAGAAACGAGGTTCTGGTGACGCAGCTGGAAAGACATAAATTGATAAAGGATTTCTCGGTGAAATTGTGAACTTACAGATATCGCAGTGATAGTGGCTTGCTGATGAAAAACCAAAAATGGTGGGAAATTGGGGGAGAAGAAGAAGAGGGAAGTATATTTTCCTAATTTTTATTTATGGGGCTAGGAAAAATTTTGGGGTTGCTGACGTGGCAGAGAGTGATTTCTGACCACCTATCCGCAGACGTGGGGAAAGTGGGCCGCAGTGGATCTGGTGTTAGAACTGAATTGGACCTAATGGGCCAACATGAATCTGGACTCGGTAGCCGAATGGGCCTGGCTTTGCTACCCTCAGACGAGATATTTGAATGGGTATTTTGGGCTTTGTACCCAAATAGTACGCGCGTTGGTACTTTGACTGCATCCCCAATTATAAAAAACAGCCCAATGCACTCTTTTTTTTTTTTTTTTTTTTTGATAGTCCAATCCACCCTAAAATGGATATAAAAATTGCGACTTATCTAACTTTGGCCGAAATACTATTCAAATGAAGGGTTAAAATAGTCCAAAGAGAAAAACAATTGACCTCTTTTACTGTTTGAGGATGCAAAATGCCATTGATCTATTTGAGGATGCCGAATACAAATGAATATATATTTGAACTTTAAAAGCCTGAGAAATTAAGAAAAATTTGATGCTAAAGCTCAGATGAACATGCTTCAAGTGCATTACTATGAATACTTAAAAAAAATAGAGAGTGAGAGAGAGAGAAATTTTTTTATGAATATGATCTTAAGCATCATATAAACACTAGTTGGTTCATGTTATGTTACCTTCTTAATTTATTTCAAATAATATGTGTTACTGTGCAACATGTGTTACAATGTGAACCGCGACACGTGTAAAGGTTTAAATTTAGTTCATACAATATCTTTTTTCCTGAAATGTATGAAATATCTTCCTACCAATGCATATGCGTGTATTTTTATCTTGAAACCGGGGCGGGGAGAACCCAAAAAGAAAACATACATGAGTTGCTATTCGAAAAGATTTCGTATGCACTGATTTGACCATATACACCAAAGAGTTAAAATTGTACTGTATAGCTAGTTTGTTTGAAAAAATAAATAAATAAACTGCGTTAAACCACTTTTGAAATATTTTTTCTACTTTGATACCCAACCTTTGTAAGTATACATTTTGACATTCAAACTTTATCATTTGGGTGCTAATGATCTTTTTCACTATCTCAATAGAATCTTTATAAAATATTCGGGAATATTTATGTAAACTATGTTTATGCGTGTACGTATTCCAATTTTATCAATGTACAACGTTACGTTTTTCACAATAGTGTTAAGTGTGTCATCTTCATTAGATTCTGCTTATATTGTGATCCAGTATAAGATCAGGGCAATAATATTTTTAGAAGTACGAGAAAGCATCATTAATAAAAATGACACTCTCGGAAGCCTCACAAAGAGTAGCACAGAAACGTATGATTAGCGCCTTCAAATATTTTTATTTAAGTCAATCAATTGACCAGAGAGGCCTTAAAAATTAAAAGTACTAAAGTTTCAAAATTCAATTAATTTAAAAAATGCCAACTTGGTCAGGAGAGAATGCTGGACTCTATTGGGCAGTAAAACCATGTGAGTAGCAGCGTAATTATTAAATTAAACGCTAAGGTCAAGTGTTAATCAATAAAGCAGCATCATTGGTAGTTGTTACACATGATTCCAAACTTAAGAGTACCATATAATGGATTTCTAAAAACTCAAGTGGCTAAGCTCTACCAATACAAATCTTGTTCCCAAGAAACATAAAAATGTATACATATACATATATATATATGGGTGTGTTTTCACATGCATAAATTATAAAACAAATCGTTTAGTCTTCTATGGGGATTGTAATGATTTGGCAGAATATTAAATGCACCAATAAAGTATGTATTTGTTTAATTGACTCATCTTTTGGTCGTTGTGTTCCCATCTAAAAATAATGTGTTAAAAATGAAACACGCTTAGAGAACAATTGAATAAAATTACCTAGATTAGCAAAGATGCCCATTTTGACTTGTAATTAGTTTGGGTATTTGGACTTGAGCCCTTGGAAATTGTACTAGTCAATACATGGGGACAAATAGTGTAATCTTTATGCCTATTTTGATTTAGAGCCATTTGGATTGATTTTAATTTTTGAAAAAAAAATACTTCATAACAAAAAAAATTATGTTTTGATAGATTTTTAGAAGAAAAAAAAAAGTACAAGCCATAAAAAAAAGTCAAAAATACATTTTTTAAAAGCTACATCAAAGTAACTTCAAATAAAAATATATTTACCAACTCCTAGTTGGTCTAGCGGGATAAGGGGTTAAAACCCTTAAACAACGTCGAAAATTCGAATTATAATATTGTGAATGGAGCAATTGAGTTAGAATGTCGCCCCCATAATGGATTTCTACAGTATCCATTCCGAATTAGTCGGCCAATAAATTAGAAACAAGTGACTAAGACTGAAAATAATCAATAAATAAAAGTACATTTTAAAATCTTTTAATTATTATATCCAAATACAAAATTGATTTAGTTAAAAAACACTCTATTATTAAAAATAAAATTCAAAAAATACTTTTTTTAAAATTTATCCAAACGGCCCTTTAAAAGGTTTCTATCACTATAGAACTCCTTGCTTAAGAAATATGATATATGAGCATGTTTGAAGAAAAAGAATGTATGTGGCCCAATACATGGCGCAATTCCCAGTTTGTTTGATTTGAAATTAGTAAAAGAAATTTATCTTGCCAATATTCTATTGCCCTACTAATAAACTGGATTTTTAATTTTATAGGACTGTAGGCCATTAATGAACTAGGGTTTATATTGGACACATAATGAATTCGAATTATCTTATTCATTTCATTCCCATTTATGTGAATGTGTGCGTGTGGAGTACCACCTTAAAATGGAGATTGTTAGAACCCCAACAAACAGTCCAGCAATCACAATTTAACGAGCCAAATTAGGTCAATTATAGCAAGATATTAACAATTAAATATTTTATATCGCATCAGTGTATTTATCGAAAATTATACAAGTTTGCTCCAAATCTAAACTAGAGGTAAAAGCACTTATAAACTACAACGAAATATTATCAATTAAATATTTTGTATCACATCAGTGCATTTATCGATGACTATGCATACCTAAAGAATTATTTAAAAAAAAGGCCATTATCAATGTATATAGTTAAAAGTAATTATATACCAAAATTGGGACAAGGAACAATCTTCATATTATCCTTCAAGGGGAAACCACGCAAAGACAAAGTATAAAAGCAAAAGATACGATTGCATCTACCATCTATATCAATATTCATTGTTTAAATTAAGTTTTATCCATGAAAATGATCCTTGATGGATACGAAGATTCTTCTTCAATTGTCATATTGCACAAGTATATATTAAGGGTCTAAATAAATATAGATAAATTTCAATAAGTCATTATCGAATAGGTATCATCAAGTCCCCTTCGATTTAGAAATATTAACCTATAGAAAGAGACAGGAAATTGCCATTCCAATACCTTAATACATACCCAAAGGCTAATGATAAATTCAGAGCAAAATCCATGATACCCAAAGAAAATTTAATTAATCACTATTTTGCAATTCTTGATCAATTATCGATATTACATGCCTTTTTTTAATTCATATTGTATTAATGTCATCTAATATCTCAAAAGAAAAAAAATGAAAGAATCTTCTATTTCTCTTTCTTCTTTAATGATTTCTTCTCTCCCACCTAGTTCGTTACTGGAATTATACTTCTTCTTGAAATATCCTTTATTTGGCGCCATTTTGGGATATAATTTCATCTATTTTTATATTAGTCCTTTTAAATATTTATATTTTGTTATTTTTATTACTAAGCACTTTGATTGTTGATTAGGAGAACTCCTATAATTATTTTTATATTACAGTTTTTGGCTAGATTTATTAGATTTATTGTTCTTTTCTTTATTTTATAATATTTTAGCTATGAAATTTGGATGTTTTTATAGATCTTTCAATTGCTCGTACTATTTACAATATTTATAATTTTTCTAATTATTAATATTAGTGATAAAGTAAATTCTCCCGATATAATAGTGATGAGTCAAGTGTCATTTTACCATGCCATGTCATTGTAATCTCCCAAAAATCACATCTGCCCAAGTATAGAATTGCTGCCCTCGAAGTCGCAAAGGCCCTCAAAAGGGCTTACAAGCCAGCCTCGTTCCTTCAAGAAGACCCACAAGGCGACAACAGGCTAACAAGGGTGCCCTCGAATGGAGAAATTGCCCTCGACGGTACTTCCATCGAGGGCCAAATCCCACGCTTAGCCATTGCAAAGATGGGTATTCTGACGGGACAAGTACTGCTGGAGGTTACTGGAGGGCGCAGCCCACTGCCACCTACTGCATCTCGTTGGCACATGGGTCCATCCCATCAGACGTGGGCGCATTAAATGCCAAGTCATAAATACAATCCTTGGTCATAAATGTCCAAGATATCCATTTAATGCCGGGTATGACCCCTCATTAATGATAAGTGAGAATAGCCGCCAAAAGACTGGAAAAGGGGGACAAAAGGCACATATTAGAGCAGCTACAGGGCCTAAAGTGACCGGATCCCACCAACCATGTCACATCAAACTCTTCACTCTCATATAAAAAGCTCCACACGGCTCTCCACTCAAGGGTAAGACATACCTTACTTTGCAAACCAAGGTCATACGATTACTATTCATCTTCTTCTTGAACCATACACTGACTTGAGCGTCGGAGAGCCTACGCCGGGGCAAAACCGGCTAGTCTCACGTGCGTTCCTCCCTCTTTAGCAGGTGGGCCACCAGCAAGACTATTTCGGAGTACACCACACCCCGACACGTGGACGAACCAGATTCGGACCGCATCAAATAGTATAATTGAATGGATTTTATGGTGGCTAATTCAATATTATCCCCTTTTTCACTTTTTTGTGATTTTTTTTAAGATTTCAATTTTATTGGAGATTATCTATTCATATATAAAAATAAAATTTTCATTTCTCAATAAAAAAATTAATTATTCAATTTAATATGGTGATCTGTGATTAGATTATAAGATATTATTTTTTTCTATTTTTTTCAATATCCAATATCCCCCAATTATTTTATTATTATTTTTAATTGTATAAAAAACCACAAATATTAAAAAAGCTTATTTAATAGAGGAGTCTATAAGTAAGAATGCAGAGAGACAATATAGATGGAACCTTGACATTTGCATTAAATATGCTAATCATCATATTAATAAGTAAATTTTAGTATATTTTAATTTATTGATCATTGCGAATAAAAAGAACATTTGAACAATATTTGCTCTAATATTATAAATTTTGCTCTGAATTTATCACTAGCCATACCCAAATTATCAAAAAAAAAACAACAAAAACAATACAACATCCAGTGGCCCTTGATTTAAAAAAAAAATGGGGATAATAATAATGATGAGACATAATTCTGCAAGCATGGTTTCCAAGTTCATATTTCGTGCCAAAATAGTCTTTTCTTTGTTTTTGTTGTTGTTATTGTTTTTTTTTTTTTTTATCTCCATGAATGGCTTAATCTGCTTTTCAATTTATGGAATTGACAACCATAAAAGAGATTTGATGTTTGTTGACATTTTAAACACAAAAATATATTTTTATTGACCTAATTTCGAAACAAAATTTATTGTTAATTTATATGCTAGTGACAATTTTTTTTTTAATTTTTAGTGGTAAATTAGTATTTAACTACGTGAGAAGGATCATGAAATACATATCTTTATATATATTTTTTTCATAAATTTCTATTATAACAAATAATTTGATAAAAATAAATTAGTTTTTTCATAACATGAATCGATAAATAAATATATTAAAAAACTGTCTAATAATAGAATCATGTGTTTGATCTTAATATTGATTTTGGTATAATTAAGGCAATGAAGTTTTTCAAAATTTATGTAGAATTAAAATTTTTAATTATTATTACAGTAAATGGTAAATATTGTTAATAAAATATTAATTTTGTTATTTTATTTAGATTAAATTTTGATCGATCTTATTCTAAATACTTGATAGTTATCGAATTCTTTTGAATAAATATGAATCACATATATACTTATCGAAATTGATATAAAATAAATATTTAAATTTTATATATGACAAAATAAAAGTAAATAAGACTACCCACGTATGCAATCATCGCTTTCTTTTCTTCTCTAAAGGCAATTCCCAATGCTTAACTCCATTTTCCAGTCCTTTTCAAGGAGAGAAAAGCCTTTTATAGGTCAGATATAATTCACATTACTCGACCCATCATTATTCTACACTTTATATGGCACGAAAATTGTTCGACAAATCTAATGTTTGGCCTCACATGTGCGTTCAACGGTGATGAACTGATGATTTGTTTTATATATTTTTTATTTAATAAAAATATTTAAATATATAATATGGTACAAAGAAAATACAGTTTTTTTCAGTACACATATGGGGCTCCAAAGTCATTTAAAAAGTCAGAAAGTAATAGATAGCGGTATAATGTTAATGGATTGGTCATGGAGATCCGTTTCACACTAAAGCTTCCTAATCAATTGCTGGCCCCCTGACCTTGACGAGAGATTTCACACATTTTCTAAGACGGACCATAATAAAAAAAGATATTAATAATGGGAATAACTGGGTAGGTAATAACTGGGAATAAAATACCGGTGATACTTAGTTCAATTGGTAAAAGTAAGATTTCGAGATTATAAGATTTTGGATTCGAATTTCCACTATAACGCATAGACTTTTATTCTATATTTGTAGCAGTATTTGTTCTATTTTCATAATAATTTAATTATTTATTAACAATTGTAATAGTTGTTGAGGTTGATTGATATCTAACGAGTAATTGACAATGATAATTGATAGTAATGTAATGTAATGTAATGATAATATAAAATTATAAACAATGTACTGAAAAATTAAGGTTCGTGTCATATTAATTGTGACACAAAATTCAACAGTCATTAGCTAGCAATGAACCCTCATGTGCCTCTCCTCAGATATCACCTTTGTATGTATAGAACCAAAAGTATTTTCAACTCCTAAAACTGAAGCTTAAAAAATAAAAAAACTCCTAAGATTTAAATATATACTATTTTTTGGGTATAGTGAACTCACTCGTTTCGTGAAAATTAAAGTCCCAATATTATAAGGTATTTGGTTCGATTTCGGATCAAAATGTGAGTTTGTTTTTACCTTTGATAATAATTTTCTTAGTTGCTGATAAATAAATAATTTGATTTAAATAAAATTTTACAATCAAATAATATTAGTGGAATTTAGAATATTTTAAAGTTGTCTACATGAATCAATTTCTTATTTGTAGAAATTAACTCGTAGGCCATCTCAAAACTGAATTTAATCACTTTGTATCATGTATTTTGGGTATTGTTGTTCATTTTATACTCAATATCATATTTTATCGTGTATATATGTGTGTGTCAAATTATAAAGATTTTAAATCAAATATATAAGAAATAAATTCCACCTAGAAATATATCTATATTCGTGGTACTCAAATAACTTGAATTTTTGACCTCTTGATCGAAGGTCTTCATCTTATCACCAAGACAATTTTGTTGAAGATATGATTTTTATGCATGTATCACATATGCATACTATAAAATAAAAGATGAAATATGAATTTAAATTATAAAAAAAAAAAAAAAAAAGCGCACCCAACTGCTCAATCGGATGTTCAACAATAAAGACTAATGATGTCATATTAAGTCCTTGAAACCTATCTCCTATTTAAGTAAGAGATTGTGATAATTAGTTATCATTATCAAAAATTAAATAAAATAACCAATAATTACGCTATATTTTCTTATGATTATCATTCCAAGGGATCGGCTCCCATAATTTGATCGTGACAATAAGCCCCTAATACAGAAGTCAAATAAGCTGTAACTTAGGGCAAAAATAAATCCACAAAAATTTGCTGGTCTATCAAACCTAATCCGATGATGCGTACTGAGAACGACATTTATTATATATATTGTTATCCAAATTTGACACGAATTTTCTCCTAAATACTTTGTTACACTCGGAGCCATAAATTTTTACTTGGCGAATGAGATTAAATTTTTTTAAAATATTAAAAGTGTTTTAATGATTTAGAAAGAGCAAATTTTTAAATTTATAAAAAATATATAAAAATTTTAATTCTATATAAATTTA
>JAOWBU010000839.1:0-25000 GCA_026212405.1 Petrea volubilis
TACTTGAGAGGTTTCGCTAAAACACGTTGACCCAAGGTCACAAAACTAGTCTCTTGGTTGGACATGAACCACGCCAAGGAGGAAACACTACATAATATGAACACAATTAAAAGGTAACAGAGACATATACATATATATATAGAGAGAGAGAGAGAGGAAGGGAAGAGAGGGGGGTAACTTCCAACCTTCCAGTGAAGACATGCTCTCTTACACCAAGAATTGTGGGGGGTCGAAGACCATGATTCCCCCGAAATTCTTCAAGTAAATTTCTCATTTTCATTGCCTCTTCAAGGTAGTTATCCTAGAACAGACAGAAAGACAATTCTGAAGGACTAATATCGCAACACAAGAATGACGAAATTAAATGACAGCACCACCAGTTATTAAAGTTTATAAAGAATACTATGAAGTCTACTAATCGACTTAGTTGTGACCCATAGTATTTGTAATTACAGATGACTTGCATGGAATAATACCAATTCCAAATAACAGTAACATTCCAATGTGGAATCTGATCTGGTGCTATAAAAATTCAAACGTGGTGTGAAGTCCTAAGCCATAAAGTGGGACCGAGAGCAAGAAAGGAAGGTAAGTGCATCAAAAATGACAAATATGTGAGTGGGACTGTTTACATCACAAGAACATATATCATTAATAAAATAAAATTTAAATTACCCAATTAATTTAAAAGCTGTGGCTTCCAAATGACGATTGTAATTTTCCTCCTTGTTTATCAAGTCTCAAGTCTTATCGGCTGTCACATAAATTTTTTTACTTTGACCAAGAATGAAACAAATTACAAAACAAAAAGAAAGGCAGATAGCTTGAGACCGTCATAACTAATAATTCAACCTTCTTTCTTTGTGCCTCTTCTGCAATTATCCTGAAGTTTTATCCTGCAATATGCTTGTGTCACTACTTAACTATTATTTTTTTTTTTCCTTCACTTTAACCTTGATGGATATTCGTCTGACCCTTATCCAATTACCAGTAACAGTTCTCTAACCCTATCTTTCTAAAATAAACAGTAAATCATGACTGCTCAAGTAGAGCTCCAGCAGTGGCATTTCAGTAAAGACTAGGTCAACAAGGTGCAATATCATTGCAAGTTTTTCATCCCATCTGTAACACAAAACAATCACATTTTCTTCTCTACTTGTTGATTTTAATCAGCAAATATTTATAGTTAAATATCGAACTAAATTATTTAATGACTCTCCTGCTCCCAGATTACTTTCTGAGCAGAGTGACAAAATGGTACCTAGCTTGCAGTGAATTACATGACCTCAGTCAAGATTATCAGTCAACTTTCAGATTCTAGATTGGGTACTTGCGAATTAGTTACTAAAAACCAGTAAGATCCAATTCCTTTATTTGCACACATCAACTCATCAGCCCATTCACCCCTACAGGGCTACACCACCTCCTACAGCTACCAATTGCAATACCTCGAAAATCTATTGCTACCCCCACAACCACAAGCAAACACCTCCACTATAGCAACCTCATCCATCCATGTTTGAGCATTTTAACAAATTATTGTATATATGCACAAATCACAATCATTTACACAAATAAATACCCAAAAAATACAGGAATTCTTACATTCATGGACTTAGAAATCCCTTCAGGAACACAGGAATTTCATGTATACGCAAACTTCGACCAAAAACACACAGACCACATAAAAATAAACAAAAACCAAACGCATAAGTGGTGCACCACTAATTCTCACCACTACTTTTAAGGTTGTAATGAAGCCTAAGTTCAAAAGAAACTATCTTCATTATGTTTCAGTCGATAGCTACTTTAGAGGGGTGCATCCATAGTTATTCAAGGTATACAGTTCATGATTCCCTCTTTCTTAGTCCTTTTCAACAAGCCAGCTTATATTTCATCCAGGGCTACAATGTATAAGGAAAAATCACAGCTTTGGAATTGTGCTCCCAGGTGTCTTTCTATTTTTTTATGCTCCCCATTTCCTTGCTTCATCAGTTTCTTAACCAAAGCAGGTTTTGTAGCAAGTTACTAGGGCCCCAAAGGAAAGTGTGTAATATGCCCAAAAAAATCCATAAGCTCAACATTCTTATAGTCCTAACTCCCAAGCTTAACAATAATGAATAATTCAAAAGGTTGTGCCATAATGCTTAACCTTTGAAAGCACATCTAACATCCAGATAATATTCATATGATAAACATAAAGAAGGCAAAAGTTTCAATTTGAAAAGGAACCACAGGGGATTACCTGATTCATGTCAATTGTTTGAACAGCATCTCCACGAGTAAAAATTATAGCATGGTTTTGATTTTCAGGTTTTCCTTCCCCAAGCTTAGGATCTCCAGGAAGTTTAATGGAGAATATTTCCTGTCCATTAAATGGAGAGTTCAAAATCCAGAAAAAGATAAAACAGAGAAAAACACAGCCCAAATTGCACAGTATTGCACCTATTCTCATGGACAAGCAGTACAATTACATAGATGATACAAGGAAAGATAAGCTAGGGGCAAGAAAATCACATACGAGTTGAGCTTTAGCTCTAAATAAGGAAAGGTTAAATTGCATATCCTTCCACTTTCCAGGATGGAAATAGACCAAAGGAACCAGCCACAGAGATATTTAGAGCTCATGTTATTTTATGAATTTCACTCTATGCCTCTTTCCAGGAAATCCTTATACATGAGATGAAAGACAAAAGCTCCAACACCAAATATTAGAGCCGAGACAGAAAACTAAACATTTCAAACCAACTTCAAGAGATAAATGATGAAAAAATTGGCATGTTGCACCACTAAGCACACCCATGTCTCGGCAAAATATGTCTCAAACTTTTGATGATTAGAAGAGAAAAGAAAGCCTAATCTGCACCACACACAAGCAGATCAAGAATCCACCATGTTAAAATCCACGAGTTGGAGTTTTCTCATCCTAAGTTAAAAGAGATCAAACATGAAAAACATATGAATTCAGTTTGGAAAGTTCAGGCCGTGAAAATGATTGAAGATGATAGAGATATCAAATTTATGACATCCAGTTCCAACTAATACCTAAGTGGAAAATGCGGGCCATGTCATCTCCTTGGCTATACCTCAAAAACAGGATCTTCATATAAAGTCTGAGGAGACCAGGCTATGGTGACAGTGACAAACATCTTCATATGGTGCCATAGAGTTCCACGACTCCCTAAGCATCACACTCCCATATTTATCAAGGTTAAGATTGGACGAAACTACTTCTAAAAGCAAACTAGAATTGTCCCATCTAACGACAAGCAATAACAAAGAAATTTATAGGGCAAGTATGCCCTCGCTTGATCTTTTGTTTATTCAAACGACCATTGGCCAAAATTTTCTAATTGCACATTCTTCCAGCAATAATTCATACAACTGTTAGATAACATTAGAGACTCTCATGGCACATGTAGGCTAAAGAACCTTTTTCTTTTAAACTCATTGATAAGATGAGCTTTATACCAAGGGCTGGCATGAGAAGCTACAGACAGTTTAAGAAACACAAGCCACTTATTTATTGTTTACACAATGTATACTTATCTCTTCATAGAGTAACCTCTCAGTATCCAGCCAAGTGTCAAGAGGCATGCAACAGAGAACAAAATTAAGTTTTTGGGTTCGCCAGAGAGAAAATAATGAAAATCTCAGATATATTAACAACACCACAACTCTTGAACTCTGTTACCTGATCCTTCCCATGCACATCAGCTTTAACGAGTTTTGAATAAAATTCCTTTGTAATTTTTCCATCAGCTGCACCACTTTCTTCTACATGTATGAAAGCAACACGAAGTGCCTCATTCCTAGAGGTAAACAAAAACAAGAAACCCAACTAAGCTCTTCAACATGCCAAGATAAACTATAAACTTCATGCATTTGAAATCAAGGCTCCTAATTATATTTAGGAGATTGTTGTTTCTTTCTTCATTGTCCATTTGAAATATGGAAGAACATCAAATATCGAGATAAAGTAATTTTCGGCAAAGAACTACTAAAGAGGCATCCCCAAGAACCAGATGAAATAGCAGAAACACCAAAAAGATGGCTGACTCCTATGCAAAATTTATCCTCTCATTTCCTTTTCAGGACATCCCATGAATGACTTCATTTCGTAAATGAATTCATTCCCAAAATCTATCATCAGTTAAGCGAATAACGTGACACAACTTAGATGGCAGCAGGTTGGCAACGGAGTGGTTTAACAAGACTGTGGACTGCTTTATTTACTCCTAATAGGGCTGAAGACCCGTGGCCTGCCCTGAAACCCAGACCCATGGTCTGCTCAAAAAACCCCACACAAGTAGTCGATTTCGAAGTTCTTTAAATGAAATTCACCTTTGAAAGTTGGTTATAACAACTAGGTAACAAAAACTTGAAAACCTCACTTCAAAACCCAAATTTCATGACAACTCAAAATGCAATTGCATTGAACAAAATGCTAGAAATGCTGAAAAGATCTAAAGAAAGAATTTTAAGATGCAAATAAGGACACAGAAGTCGGAAGATATTAGCATCTCAAGAAAACATCTGACAGTAACAACCCCCGGCCACGAATGCTGCATGTCATGTCATCAGGCCCAATTTCCCTCATGCTGCAGCAACTTGCAATGTTTATTTGCACATATAATCACATTCTTTTACTCAGAGAGCCGAATAAGGAGTTTATGGACATCTAAGAGCTAAAAACCGGTGTGAGCCAATAGATAAACTGTTGGTGCCACTGGCATTCAGCTTTCACGCATAGGCTCAAGTAGTAACCTTGGCAATCATAGTTTTACTGTCTGATTAACTTTCTATAATTTTAAATACTTATGTTCAGTTCAGGGTTGAGTTGTGCCAAAACCATAGACCGCAGACCAACACAAAACAAGTTGGGTCCAAGACAGCCAGGTCCACAGCGTGACCAATACCAGATCTAGTTCACAAAAATCCACCCGAGACAGATGGATCTGGGTGGAGCTGGACCAAGATTGCACACATTGACATCCCTAAGACCACTAACTCACTACTACTACTACTACTTTTTCTTTTTAAAGAGCAACAGCAATAGAGACAAAGTACAAAACACTTGCACTTTTCCAACAAGCATACTGGAGGGGAAGTATGACCAAGACACCCATCCCATGCCAAAACAAAATACTCCATCAAATTATGCCTTAGAGAATCCTCGCCACAAACCGTAGGTATTTCTCTTCAATGATCTCAATCTCATAATGCATCTAGAAGTCACAGTATAACTATAGACCAATTACGGATATATGAGCATATAAAACCCAGCAGCCCCCCACCCAAAACATCTGAGCCTTTCGTTTTAATTCATCTGAGAGCATCAGCAATATCAGAAAGCACCACAACCCTACTAACAGAAATGAAAAGAAGAAAGTGTAGCATATGGTACTGAGAATATAGAAGCTATATATACAAAAAGTAAAATAGTAAATAACACATAAGCCCATATGCAAAGAGAACATCAGATAGAAACCGATCTCAAAGCACCTCTGTAGCAGCAGTGCAATATCAGCTGCCTCTGGAGCTTTCCGCTGCTTTTGTTGCCCATAAATTTGGCAGGAAACAACATAAGTGAACTTTATATCAGCTTGAGCACGTGCTTCACGCGACAACTGAAAACCTTGGGTGGTGAAACTTGTCTGAGAAGACACATCCTCTGCACGGTAGAAGGCACCTAACTAAGAATTATAGCGATTTCTCAAGACTACAATAAATCTTGCCATGACAGATTATCAACCTTCTAGAGATCTTCTTTCCAAATGACTCTGTAACATCAGTGCTCTTCTATAGTACATCATACCACGCACTGCATAAAACACAAGACAAAGTGTCAGAAGGCCTATGAGGAAAAGAATATCTGAATCCCCTCATTGAAACACTCGAAATGTTATCAAGATAAAGGCCACACATAAAGAGTTCTTTCAAACCTGTCCTAGCTAATGTCTGTCCCCTGTACGATGCCCAAAACCGAAGTTCCAAAGCAGTACTTGAACTTTCTTGCAGTTCAGCATCACCACTATCACCTTGGCCGATACGTTCCAAAAAGTTCTCCCATTCATCTAAAAGAGACAGGATAAAAGTTGGTGAAAATTCCATATTGCAAGTCTTGAATGCCAAACCATACAAAAGGTTGTTTTGAGATGGCTTGAAGTGTTTGACAATTCATTTTGATTTAAAAGGTGCCTAGATGTAGCAGCATTACTTCTTAAACCTTATTAAAGATAAATGGTCAAATGCAAAAATAACTCAGCAAAAGCTTTATTCCCATGCTAAAATGATCAGCAGGTAATCACCTAAAAAGGTCTAGTTAGATAGGAATCTAACCAACTGCCAAGCACACAAATCAGGAACTCCAGTATGTGCAAGAAAAATACTGAAAATGTAATACTCTGGCTATTTGTAGAGTGATATTACAAAGAAGAATATATTTAATTTATTCAGAAAGCAAACTTGATCTGGAAATCCACCATCTACATGCAGACAGATATAGTACAACAATCAACTACAAAGAAGCAAATGATAGAATATAGTTTTATTGCGTACCTGGGAATATTTTCTGGAGATAGAAAAGAATCGATATTCCGTCTTCATTTTCAACCCGCAACTCAGAGTTGCTATAAATCACCGTTTCACTGTAGTATGGGGTGAAGACACTGTCTCAAGCAAATACAGAGCAGGAAATAAGTTAGAAAGAATTATGAGTCAAAACCTGATAATAAACAAAACCTTCATAATTTTTTTGGTTTTTGTTATGGAGGAGGAGAAAAAGAAGATACCAAAATGGAATCATTTCACAAACAGGCTTCGCTGGAGGCATGTCCATAAACAATGAATTGGTGAAAAACTCCAATCTTCTTCTTGCTTCAAGATTCTTGGGTATATTAGCAGCACTGTCCTTCACAGTCAGAAGTAGGTGTAACCTTTTTACCTGCTCCTTCTGTTCATAAAAAAATGAAAAAAGAAAAAAGAAAAAAAAAACACCCATTAACTGCAGCTTCATTGTATGAAAGTCAACATGAAGTATAAAAAAGAACTGAAGAAGCATACAATATCAGGATCCTTTGGCCATTCTATCCTTGAAAAGAGGCGCCCCTCGTTTCTAGCCCTTAACAATATATTCCACGTATCAAGCTGTTCCCTAGAGAAATAAGTAAACATCCCTCACTATGACAGTCTTGATGAATTATTCACTAAGCCATTGTGACAAATTACCATCCAGTTTACCTCAAATCAGGCGAGAGCAGCTCATGTGTAACAACATCATAAAAATCATATACAGCTTTAGCTGCACCTTTTGCAAGTTCAGGAGTCGGGTCACGGGTCTTTGGAATAAAACAAGAGAGGGAGGTTAGCATAATGGCAAATGGAAGAAAAAAGGTGATGATATTCATAAATAAACTGGTTATCTGCATGTCATGTTGTAACAATCATCAAGTAGCTGTAACAGTGAAAAAGATCCCAAGAACAATATAAATTCTTACCAAAGCAACCAATAACAGTTCAAACCTAGAAAGACTAAAAGGAATTATACACAAAGTGCAAGAAGAAATTAAAGGTAATGTTCAGCAAAAAATAAGATTAAAATTAAAATTTTAAGACTTATGAAAGAAAGAGAATAAAAAAAAAGAAAAGAAAAAGAAAAAGAAATTGATGGAAACATAGGCAACTCTACCAAATCCAATGCAGCAGCAGACTTGGACAAAACCATGAAACATGCAAAGAGCAAGCCTCAGCCGGTTCAAGGAGGCTATCGAGAAGAAGAAGAAGAAGGGAAAAAAACAGAAGGCAGGGCAAGATAAATCAAGTAATTGCACAGAAAAAATTTAGACATGCTTTTTTGTTGGATCCCTCAGTCAACATTAGTTTGAATGAGCACTCATAGACGCTTTAAAATTCCCTGTTTTTTTCGTTTTGGTGATTTTAAGACTTCACAAACAAATGAAAAAATATTACAGGCAAACAGAGTGTTACCAACTGTATTACAGAAGATAAAATGCGCTATAACATAGACAATCAAAACTAAAACCAAATCATATTGACGACAAAATTATATTACCAGTTTAAATCTACATGTAAAAATAGAGAAGAAATTCTTCCGTTTCACATTGTAACTGTTCTATTTATCTTCCAGTTCCACTTATTAGTATTATTTCTTTCAGTTGACTAGGAGGTGAGTATTGGATGAGGCACAGTTCAGATGTCCAGGCCTCCTTAACCATCAATTCCTTAGAATTTCTAACAGTTGTAAGCAATTTTGACTAGAGGAGGAAAGAGAAGTACCAGTAGCCCAGTCAAAGCTGTAAATCTGGAGAGCACCACCGGAAGCTTTTTGAGAGACATAGTAATAACAAGTGAACCGTCTGATATACTGCTGTTTAATTCACGAAACACCCTTTCAACCCTGCCATAAAAGAAACAATCACAAATGGGCAATCAGATTTAACAGAACATTACTTGTTCTAAAACAAATAAGAGACAAAAAATATATTCTTTCTTCCTGAAAGTAAAACCATTTTACCAAAGTCTTCCTTCTCCATCAACCAGGGAGTGCAAAATTCTTTCAATACTTGAATAACACTCCTGCACAGCATATGCCATGTACTCATCCTTGCATATTCTACTCCAAAGATCAGCTTGCGTGTCTTTGCAATCCAAAGCTAAATCAATAGCCAATAAGATCTGAAAGCAAAAAATACTGAGAACTATGGAGACTTAAATGAAGTCTTATCAGAATTATGTAACTAAGGGAGGAAAGCAAGTTAAAAAGGCATCACCTTACTGCTTAGAAGAAAAAGAGGCCATTGAACCAATTTCAAACTTCCAGTGTTGCTTGGCATTGAAAGTAAGTCCATCTCCCTGATATCGCGCCATCACAATCAAAGATATATATATATATATATATAAAATCAAAGACAGTACTATAATCACAAAAAAGCATGCTCATAGTAACTTACCTGTTACTCATATAATCTTCCTCCCGCAAGCTTTTGATGATTTCATTCCAAAATGGCGAGAATATGGCTGCATAGGTCTTGTTATTATCATGAGAAGTCTGCAACCATCAATAATCAGAAAAGCAGCAGTAGAATGTTTAGTAAACAATGAAGAATACAAAACGGCAAGTGCACAGTCAAACCTACAGACAGATGATCATAATGATAAACTGGAATCTACAGATTAGCAGCATAGAATAAACCATGGTTTTACATAATTAACTGCAGTCAAGTCTAATCTTTTATTTGATCAGGAGGATGTGAATTGCCAAACTCCAACATACTGAGAGTAAGAAACCATAGGTTGAAGAAATTAACTGAATTACTCTGTCAAACCTAATATTTACTATAAACTAGGATTTGGCACCTTTTCTGAAGTTCTATGAATATTTCAATACAAAACATTCATGACCAATGCAGGAAAAATAATTTGCAGTTCCCTTAATTTAGGAGTTTTATCTTATGCAAGTTTTATTATGATAGAATTCTTGTGTTTTAGTTTCTGCAAGGTTTACTATACTAGGATTCTTAATCATGGCTTTCCAATTTTATGTAATCTCATCTTTAAAAGAGATTTTCGACAGAAATAAAATTAAGCATAAATTATATCATAATCTTGGAAGGGCTGGGTCACTCTCTAAGTCCTAAGGTTCTTGCTCAGTTTAACAAGCTCGACTAATTCACTAATCATTGGCCATTCAAGGATTCGTAGCAAGGGAAAAGCTCGATTAATTCACTAGTCATGATGGCATGCTTTTACAAATCCGAAACAAAGAATGAGAGCACAAAAAGAATACTTGCAGTTTTACATTAATATTTAATCAACTTATGCTATCAAATTGGCTTATGATCGATCCTAGAGGGTAACTCAGTCTTTCTGGTCGGACAAAGCAAATGTTACTGGTCTTTCCCATCTATCAGCTGATTAAAAAAGAAAAAAAGGAATAAGATGATTCTTTATCTGGCATACACGACAAATTACACCTCAAACAACCAACAGGACCTAAATACAGATACATAACTCTTAAAGGTAAAATACCCAAAAGCCCCTCACTGTGGGAAGATGAACCAACGAGACAAGAACAAAAATTAGGTCTCAACAATAAAAATGATGCACCAAGTCCAAGCTAACTTCAAAAAAATGAGCAAGGTAATAGATTCTGACCTGTGATGATTGTCCGTCAAATGGCATCCTAAAATATCACAAGAAAAATGTCAATTGGAACACTCATACAAACACAATATTGACTGATTTAAGATTTTTATGTGCAGAGGATAAGTTTCTTATACACATATAACCTTTTGATCTGTGGAGACACAAGATTCTTCACAAAAGCCTCTGGAAAACTTTCAAAACGCTTGTGCACCATTTCAATTGATCGAATCTGCAAATGACACGGCATAATCATACAAGACTTCAGTTGACAATGAAAATTCCTTACAGAGAGATATTTACATGAGTAAACTACTAAGAGCAAGTAGAGAACATCCATTAATAAGCATATGACAGCTGGCAAAGAATAATAAAACTACCTCCCCTAAGCGAGCCCTCGCTCCCATCACAGCGCCATAAATTGCAGATAGTAGGGTATACCAAATGTGAATGTCCATAATATAAATCTGTAGATTCAACATGCAGGAAGACAATTACAAAAGGGCATGGAAATTAAAATAACACATCATCACAACCATCATAAACAAAAACATGAACAGAAATAAGTTATAAACAATCAGCATAAGACCTAAAGTGCTCAAGCGCTGCGAGCAGGCAAATATTGAAATGCAGTCCATACAGAAAAACAATGCTGGATGTTACCAATAATTCTCAGAAGCTCTGGAAGTTAAAAGGAAAAAAAATGCTTCTTCACAACATCAAGTCATCCAGTAGAGCTGAAATCTTTGTTTCACCCAAGACAACAGACAGCAAATGGCCTACTGATTGTGCTTGTGGCTATAAAGAGAGAGTGTTTAATTAATTACTGATAGTTTAGGATACTGCAGAAATGGAGCTTCTGTTAGTGAGGTCCAAAAATCTACTCCAAAGAGTGATCGAATAGATGCACATACTTTAGCTGTTCACTTTTCAAGTCTTTTGAGTTGTACAAAAGGCATCTATCTTGAGACATACAGCCTTTAATTATGCTCCTTGTTTTTTCTTCTACATTGCTCATGCTTTACATAGGCTAGTTGCAATCATAGGCAATCAGAGAATGCATACTCCGCTAATCTGCAACACCTCGAAAGGAAGGTGGCCTGGGTGCTGCCACTGGAGTTTGTTTCCTCATATGAACAAAAAAGTGGGAGTACAAGAATCAAGAAGGCAAGTTGAAGCTGGCAATTGTGCAACAGGAAACCCCACTTAATGATGATAATGACTAAGTCAAAGAAACAACTGAGAATCCATAACATAATTGTGCAGTGTGGCAAGTGATTTCCAGATGAGAGAAAGTGGTTGGAGGTTTCAAGATGATAAATTCATGGCACGGAGTATATTGATTGGCATTGGTAAGAATCTTTGGAATTTGAAGAAGCATCCCAGAAGATGAAAAGATGAGTTCAATGCATTAAGATTGAGGAAACAGGCATCAACATACAGTAAAATAGGAAAGTCCAAAAATTTGATACCGTGGAGAAGGAAAGTAAACTAGCCAAGAATTTCCAGTCGTCCAACTATGGCCAGACTGTGTCAAACCTTTACAGCGCAACCACTCTTTAATTAACAGAGAGCTTTTATTGATTAGCAACGTGCATTGGCTTAAATCAGAGAGAGGAACATTTTCCAGCAAAATAAACTGAAGGATTTAACCAATCAATCATAAAGCACTTCAGCTTACAATTCAATTAATGATTGCAGCACACATTAGCAGGGGAAAAAAAAAAATAGAACAAAAACTAATATGGGCTGGTGCTAATCAGGTTCATCTGTCCAGAATCAGGCCAGACATCAGCAAGGGCAAGGAATGGTTCCAAGAAAACCATCAGCTTCCAACTGAGCATGAAAAGTTATTCAGCAAATCCACTAAATAACCAGATTATGCTGCCCTAAATCCTTGAAATCAAACTAGCATCAACATTCTTATTAATTAGTCTGCCATTGTAGACTATAAACAAAATTTGCTGAAAGAAACTTCGTATATGAAAAATGATGAGGAGCCTACTTATGATGATAAGAATGAAATGATGAGACTGACTTGATAATTGATAATGTCAGATTGATGGACTCTTGGAAAGCTTTGGGAGCAAATTAGTGATCCTTGCAGGTACGAGAATATAATCTCTGTAGACTCTGTTTCCATGATGAATTTAAGTATGGAGCAACACATTCTATCTTATAAGCTCATTTGATCAAGAAACAGGACTGAGGTACCTATTACTAAACACCTTTTGGTCTATTCATCAAACGGTAAGTCTGATATAGGTGCAACTGGAATAAGATATATGCTGTTGAGTCTCACTTTTAATAGGTTAGATTCTGATAAGATGCTTTGTCATGTAGTTATTGCGAATGCATGCAACAATTTCTAGTGCAACCTTGGCAATCAGACCTGATGTGTGAAGCACCATGGAAAGAAAAACAATAGCCTAAGCTTAGAAGTACTAAGACGATCGCAAGCTCGATCCGGAAATCTATCAAAAGCTAACAACTTGTACCCCTAATCCATTAGCTCGCTGCTATAAATGTGAAGAAATAGATTTTAAATGTAACTGAGCAGGAATGCAAACCTTTTTCAGCATCTAGTATGATGCATACAATACCACAGAGTTTGTTCAACAAAGTATTCGAATGAATTATAAACTGGAACTGCATATGCATGAAAAAAAGAAACGGGCATACTCACAGCCACAACAGGCGCCCACAAACTAACTATGGTCAAGACATTATTATTGCCTGCAGCACAAAAGAAACAAGAAAGCAATCAGATTATTGGGGAAAATTCAATCATATTACTAAACAAGAAATCAGCAAACTACTAAATCTTGTAGTACAATTGAATTCTACACAATATTAAAGATAAATATTTCACCAAATAAGACATTACCACTTCCGCATCTGTCTAAGATTCAAAAGGAGATTTAAATTCTCACATTGAGTTGGAATATAAAGTTCCCAAAACCTTCCATCAAAAAACCATTTCTTTTAACAGACGCAAAATTTAGCCCAATAACTATATCTGCCTTGAATGAAACAGGTGCAATGGCTTTGATTATAAAATCTTTGAGGAGTAAAGTATAAAGAGTATACATATATATGCAGATATTATCTATTTAGGAAATATATTATAGGCAGGTTCCTATATTGACTAGAATTCCTAGGTTGATTAGGATTTGGTCTCTCCTTTTTCTTTAACATTGTAATTGTATATATATCACATTCTTAGAGTAAATAATACATGAGATAATTCTCTCCCAAACTACATGGTACGGAGCCAGTTTTAAAAGCATAAATCTAGGGTTTTGCGGATCACCCCCTTATAGTGGTCCTTGGTTCTCATCTCCAGCCAGGTTTTTTTTTCCCAGCTTCGCTAATCAGTTTCCAACAGACCCACGTGCGTCATCGATTTGTTTTTTTACTATTTCAGTACTGTAGCTACTGTTCCATTACTGTAGCTACTGTTCTGTACTGTTCCAGTACTGTAGCTGTGTTGCTACTGTTCCGCTATCCCGTTTTAGCGCGATGGAGGAGAATAAGATGACGATTACGGATGTGATTCCAGTGATGAATAAAATCACCAAGCATAAACATAATGGGACGAAATATTTGGACTGGAGTACGACAATCCGGGTTTATTTATGAAGTATTGAAAAATCCTTGACGGCTTACTTCATGGAGTTTAAGAGAATTCATACAGAACTGGATGTTTTGTTGCCTTTTAGTACTGATGTTAAAGTTTAACAAACTCAAGGGGAGAAAATGGCTATTATGAGTTTCTTGACAAGTCTTCCTTTAGAACTTGAGGCTGCTAAATCTCAAATTCTCTTAAGTACTGAGATTTCCTCCTTGCATGATGTTTTTACTAGACTAATATGCACTGAAAATACCCCATCTCTTCAACCTAGCAGTGCCCTTGTTAGTCGGAATGGCACTGGTCAACAATATAACAAAGATAGTAATAAAGGAGAACATGGAGAAAACAATGCACCTAATAATTGCAGTCAAACATCAATAGGCGTTGTATGTTTTAATTGTGGTAAGCCAAGTCACACAAAGCCTTTTTGCAGATAGTGGGATAAATGGTTTCAAAGGAATCAATCAACAAATGTTGTGACAGGCTCACCCACTAAGAAAATCACAAATGGAGCAGCAAGCTCACCCTCTGAGAAAACCATTCTTATCTCTGCTGATGAGTTTGCCAAATTCTCGCAGTACCAGGAATCATTGAAGGCATCATCTACTCCTATCACTGCTATTGCTGAGTCAGATAAACTCAATATGCGTCTTATTTCCTCTTCATCGAAATGGGTCATTAACTCCTGTGCAACAGACCATATGACAGTAACGCTAGTCTTTTTTCTACTTTTGAGTCACGTTCATCGTCTTTGAGTGTCACTCTAGCAGATGGGTCAAAATCTTGTGTCCTTGGGTGTGGCACTATTCACCCTAGCCATCAATTTCCCTATCCTCTATTTTGAGCATACCAAAATTCTCTTTCAATTTAATCTCTGTTAGTAAATTGACTCGTGCCTTGAGCTGTTGTATCTCATTTTTCCCCGATCATTGTGAATTTCGGGATCTTACGACGAAGCAAACTATTGGTAGAGGATTTAAATCTGGAGGTCGCTTTATTCCAATTTCAAAACCCATGTGAGGCAAACTGTCGATTGGGTCATCCGTCTCTACCACTGCTAAAGAAGTTGTGTCCTCAATTCCATAATATAGGTTCATTAGATTGTGACTCATGTCCGTTTGTGAAACATCATCGCAATTCATTAAGTCCTAGGGTCAATAAACGAGCTAGTTCTCCTTTTGAGTTGGTTCATTCCGATGTCTGCGGTCCATGTCCTATGGTCTCCAAAACTGGATTTAGATATTTTGTTACTTTTGTAGATGACTTTTCTCATGTCACTTGGTTGTACTTTATGAAGAATCATTTCAAATTATTCTCTCACTTTTCTGCCTTTGTGCTGAAATACGAACCTAATTTAATGCTTCTATGCAAACTATGAGGAACGATAATGCTAAAAATACTTTTCAGTAAATTTTCAAGGTTATATGGTTCAGAATGGTATTCTTCATCAATCTTCGTGTGTTGATACACCATCAAAAAATGAAGTGGCTGAGAGAAAGAATAGACATCTCCTTGAGACAGCTCAAGCCCTCTTATTTCAAATGAAAGTCCCTAAACAATTTTGGACTAATGCCATTGCCACAGCCTACTTCTTGATTAATCGGCATGCCATCAACTATTCTTAATGGCGAGATTCCATATAATGTACTCTTCCCTACCAAGTCTTTATTCCCCATTGAACCTAAAATATTCGGTAGTACGTGCTTTGTTCATGATGTTCATCCCCATGTCAAAGAGTTGGATTTGAAATCTTTAAAATGTGTACTCTCATCTTCAAAAGGGGTATAAGTGTTACTGGCCTACTTTTAATCGATATGTTGTGTCTAATGATGTTACTTTCTTAGAAAACACTCCGTTTTTTCCTATGTCAACTATTTATGGGAATCAAGGGGAGGAAGATGATTTGTTAGTCTATACTGCAACAGTTTTTGAATGTCCACAAGTGGCTCCAACACCTATGGTCCCTGCACCTGCTAAACCACATATCATTCATGTGTACTCCAGAGGACAACCACCTCCGGATACACGTACTATACCAGGTCCTTCGACATTAGGTCCAAATACACGTGATCTTGACCTCCCTATTGCTCTTCGGAAAGGTAAACGCCAGTGCACTTATCCCATTTCTTCATTTGGTTCGTATGATCGCTTATCATCTTCTTCATGTTCATTCATTGCCTCTCTAGATTCTCTCTCTATTCTTAATACTGTTCAACAAGCATTGTCTCATCCTGGCTGGCGCGATGCTATGATAGAGGAAATGAATGCCCTTGACAACAATGGTACTTGGAAGTTAGCTGATTTGCCTGGTGGGAAGAAAGCTACTGGATGCAAATGGGTATTTGCAGTGAAAATGAATCCAGATGGGTCAATTGCTCGTCTCAAAGCATGATTGGTTGCTAAAGGCTATGCTTAAACTTATGGTGTGGACTATTCTAATACTTTCTCACCTGTTGCTAAATTGACTTCCGTTCGATTATTCATTTCTATTGCAACTACTTATGATTGGCCTCTTCACCAGTTGGATATCAAAAATGCTTTCTTACATGGTGATCTCATGTCATCTTCAGGAAGAAGTCCATATGGAGCAACCACCTGGGTTTGTTGCTCAAGGGGAGTATGGGAAAGTTTGTAGTTTTCGAAAGTCCTTGTATGGTTTAAAGCAAAGTCCTCGAGCTTGGTCTGGAAAATTTAGTGTGTGTGTTCAACAATTTGGGTTGAAGGAAGAGCCAGTTCGATCACTCGGTATTCTATAAACATTCTACAGTTGGCATCATTCTTCTTGTGGTGTATGTAAATGATATCGTCATTACTGGAAGTGAAGATGAAGGAATTTCATCTCTAAAGGCCTTTTTGCGTACCCAGTTCCACACAAAGGATTTGAGAATGCTGATGTATTTCTTAGGCGTAAAGATCACAAGTAGCAAGAAAGGTATTTAATTATATTAGAGAAAATACTGTATTGGATTTGTTGGCAGAGACAGAGAGATTAGGCGCTAAGCCATGTAGTAAGCCCATTACCCCCAATCTGCAACTTGCCAAAAACGATGGTGAATTGTTTGAAGATCCTGAGAATTATAGAAGACTAACTGGGAAGTTGAATTGTCTTACTGTAACTCATCCTGAAATTGCTTATTATATTAATGTTGTCAGTCAATTTATGACTGCACCTATAATTAATCATTGGGCTACACTAGAACAAATTGTATGTTATTTAAACGGTGCTCCTGGATGGGGTATGCTATATGGAAATCATGGAAGTGTTTCTCAAATGCAAACGGGGTAGATTCTAAAAGTGTTAGAAGATCTATAATGGGTTATTGTGTATTTGTTGGGGGTAATTTAGTTTCGTGGAAGAGTAAGAAGCAGAATATGGTATCCAGGTCGAGTGCAACTTCATAGTATAAAGCTATGGCACAATTTGTGTGCAAAGTTATATGGATATATCAACTTTTGAATGAAGTTGGTCTTAAGGAGGTTTCATTGCCAGCAAAATCATGGTGCGACAACCAAGCCGCTCTTCATATTGCCTCTAATCCCATGTTTCACAAACGAACCAAACATATTGAGATAAATTGTCACTTCGTTCATGAGAAAATTCAATAAAATTTGATCTCGATAGGATATGTCAAGACTAGGGAGCAACTAAGGGATATCTTCACAAAAGGCCTAATCAAGATAAAATATTTTTTTCTGAACAAATCAAAAAATGTAATTAAATAAATGAAAAAGGATTAGTTTGCAATTTTAAAGTTTAGAAATAAAAAGATAAGGACTTAATGAAAATTTAAACAAATTAAAGGGGTCGATTTGTCATATTAGATAAGTATATTCAACTATACAAGTGTAGGGGTATATTAGTCAATTCACTTGCAAAATTGCTAAAATTCATTCATTTTCACACACCAAGCGTGTGTAATACAAGCGCAATTATGTTTTGATAGAAAGGGGGTTTGACATAGGGTTTCAGAAAATACGGAGGGTTTTTTGCACGTTTTTAAACCATAAGGGGGTTTTCAATTCTATTTCGTAACCACCGGGGGTTATATGGAATTTTCCCAATTCAAAATCCAACAGTACCAATATGCTGATGATCATCACCCTAATCTTCTCTACAAGATACCTTGAGCCTCATAAAATATTTTTTGGCACTTACAACGAAAGATTACAAAGTGAATTTAGGCTTGGAAGCGAAGGGAGACTAAGACCCACCCAACCCAACTTCACTCCCAAAGATATGACAATATTTGGCATATATTTGTATACACACACATGCATATACACATTTAATTTCTCCCTCAAGCAGTCATGCAGATATCTGGACTATCAAAAGCAAGTGGGAAAATGCTAGTTGAGAAGAGAAGGAAAAAGAACATACTCTTTGATATAAGATCGTGCCATGAGTACGTAAGCCGCGGTAGATTTACAATTATCTTAGTTGGCTGGACTAGTGGTTTAATCTGCAGTCAAAAATATCTTCACTGATTCAGACAAGGAAAAAATGATTAACACCCTAATAGTAACAAAAATTTCAAGAGAATGATGTTATGCCTTGCCTGAAGAAAGTAAGCAAAAGTGAATTTGGAAGCAAAGATCACCAACCAGAAAAAGACATAGCTGCACAGTTGAAAATTAACAAATAATCACCGAAGTATTAACAAGGTAATACATAAACAAAAACCACTAGAATGTCGTAATCACAATAAGATAACCTATACTGAAACATATATGCTATCTGGTACAGATTCTAATGAAACATAAAGCACTGAACTGAAAATGCCAACCGCATATATTGGGGCATTTTCATAAATTTTACAACTCCACCATCTTCAATTCCCTAAGACCACCATTCAGTGTATCTAAGAGCCAGAATTGACAAATATATACACATATATATATACACACACACACAACAGAAAAAAGAAAACCACAATTAAGCTAATTTCAAAAATCCTCTCTTTGATTATACTAATATCCCTGAAAACTTGAAATATCTTCTCAATGTATGACAATTCCTGCTTCAATCAACAATCTTACTTACAAAAGCCTGCACTGCTCCAGTTCTTCATGGGCCGTTAACCAACAACATTCAAACTCCTGTTTGTAAACATGCTCAGGACCCTTTTATTTTCAGGAGAACTTGATTAGTGAACATGCATGGCCATCCTCTGAAAATTTGGTGGTAATATTTACTTTCTGGTGTATACACCCCCTTCCAATGTCAAATAGCCCACCAGCCACCAACAGCACATTGGCCTGGTGTGCAATCTAGAGCATCTAACAATGCCCAATTTATCTTGCCAAAATCTCATGGGATGCACCGGCAGCAGAAAGTTTAAGGTAATATAGAAGAAGGAATGTGGTAAATATGGTTGGTGTGCAATCTAGAGCATCTAACAATGCCCAATTTATCTTGCCAAAATCTCATGGGATGCACCGGCAGCAGAAAGTTTAAGGTAATATAGAAGAAGGAATGTGGTAAATATGGTTCTCCATCAATACAAAGTAGTGATGTGGCAGAAGGAGATAAATTCAGTGAGCGAATTACCTCATAAGCAAGGACCAGATTGGCAGTGGTAATGGCTGAAGTAAGAAGGAAAGAAGAAAGCAGGGTATGAAATTTTCACAGCGGTGTTGGAGCTTGTGCCTTTTGGAGTCTTTAATATGTTATTAAGCTTTTCTCCTCATTCTTAAATTTCAACATCATAATAGTCACTAAAATGAAAAAATGAGAAAGGGTTCTAGAAAATTCCAGACAATGGTTGTTCGAATAATAGTTTTTTTCTTTTTTTTTCTTTTTTTTTCTTTTTTTTTTTGCATTTTTACAACAAATGATGGAACACGCTCCTGCTCTGAATAAGTTTTCAACTTCGCTACTCCCACACTCCATCTCCTGAACTGTTTATCTCAGCATGTATTTCGTGTTTGTTGAGGCTTGATATTATTTTATGTATCAATCCTTACATCTCCTACTACTGGTGGGGTAACGGCTAGTTTTGGTATGTTGGGAGATATCATTATTGCCGAACCCAATTCCTACATTGCATTTGCGGGTAAAAGAGTAATTGAACAAACATTGAATAAAACAGTACCCGAAGGTTCACAAGCGGCTGAATATTTATTCTAGAAGGGCTTATTCGACCTAATCATACCACGTAATCTTTTAAAAATCGTTCTGAAAAGTGAATAAACTAGCTCCTGACAGGTTGGAAGAGTACATTAGTCAAGAGGCAAAACAAAATAACATTGCTTGGCACAATGAGGTACTACTAACTTTATGTTCACTGGTACTGTCTCTGTTGTCAAGATACGATAAATGCGACAAGTGATTTTCTGAGGGAAGTCAAGGAAAGTGAGAAAGTATCCTAATTTGGCCAGGCTGGAGCCTAATAGGTAAAAAGATGACATCAACTTTAGAGCCTCAAGATTGAGAGACCCTGTTTTTTAACCAAGTTCACTAAAAACTACATCAGCGATTCAACAACTGGATCAAGATATGGCAGAAAGTGGGAGTTATGAAGTCTAGCTTCTCTGATGAACCATGTGATTGTAACTTGAGGAGAGGTATAACAAGTAGATGGTATAACTTATCAACAATTTATGTTCCACCGGTTTAAGGACCATAATGAGATTCACTAGAATTATGGTGCTGAATGCAGCATTAAAGGATGTTTATTTCCATAGAAACCGGATTTTTGTGATGCTAAGTTACAGAGACTCAGCAGGACTGCAGGACTAGAACCCCAGGCCATTTAGGGCCTGTTTGCTTGGCTTCACAGAGTATAGACTTCTTGTAGGCAGAAGGGGTTGATTTCGGAATGGTAATGGATGATATTATAATTGGTAAAGTCCTATATATCTCGTCACAAAAGAGAAATGTTTGTCCTCTCCATGGACATTAGTCTCCAGTAAAGCCCTCACATGCTATTTTTTATGAAGTGAGGCTATATTTTATAACTTATGGACCAACAAAAAGAAACCAAGACAATGTCATTATATGCAAAAGAGAGCAATTTTAACCATTGGCTTCCTCACCACAAAGTGATTTAGGTATCATGACAGATCATCACCTAAGAAAACATTGTCACCCAAGAATTATCTTACCTTATTCAGCAATAATATGAGGACATAAGAATCTGAGAGGTCAGTTACAGGAGAGGAGGGGAAAAGAACATGCCAATTTCAAGGAAAATGAGGGCAAACCTTATATAGTCAGTAGTCTTTTCAACAAGTCCGCGACCAACAAAATAGCGTTCCTGTAAGCAATTGAGAGAGTTAATGGTCAATCAAAGCAGGGGATAAAAGGTAGTGCCAACTTTCTATTATAATTGTGAGACATACTCAGCATCAAAAACTTTTTAGTTTGTAAACAGAAAGGCCCTTAGCCACGCTTATCATAGAAAAGAAGAGTTCAAAAATTACAAATTCCTTTTTTGGTTGGATTTAAAACAAACTTTTCGATTGCTAAACTGAAGAAAAAGAAACCCATTCAAAAATAGAATGTAATGCAGCCATCATAGTATCCTTAATCTACCCCCCAACTCCCCAAACAAGGGCCCGGGGGGGGTGGCATGCACCTCCTGGGGCCGATAGCAAATTAAAGATAAGGTCAATCTGATTGTAGAGAAATATGCAATGCACCAAAATGATGCCACTATGGTTGTTCAGTCCTATCTTTTTCCATATATTCAGTATCCTTTTTCCATTGGTTTCATCAGATCAGACAGAGATCCTCCCGCCAGAAATTATGACAAATGCCAAAAGACAAGAGCAAACCTCATAAATCCACTTGAAGAATTGGAAAAATGATTGATCAGACATTTCCGAAAGCCTGTGACATGAAGGGAATTTGAGCAACACTGCAAAGAGTACACGCAGACCAGCATATACACCAAACATTAGGACATAAATCCGAAAATATAATGAATCCGAGCTGTTCCGATTCCTTTCCTCCAAAAGTTTCCTGTAACCATTGTGTTATTGCATGAGCAACAAATATGAGCAGTAAAACAACCAAGCAGCTAAATGAAGAGTATACACTCACAGGTAGACATAAAGCACAAACGCAGAGCTCGCCCCACACCAAAAGAACCTTATAACAAGCCTTGATATAGCCATGCCTCGGGCAGTAGTATAAGCCCCAAACATTAGTAAAACATCCAAACAACCTAAAGAACAAGCAACAAGTCCCACCGAAGTAAACAAGAAGGCAGAGCAAACTAGAGAAGTACAAGATCAATAAGTAGAGGCAAAAAGACAGAACAAGATAAATTAATTTAATGGCTTACTCTCCAAAAAATTCATGATGGCAAATGTCGGACCAACACTAAGCACCGTTTTGAATGTATGAAGATTTAATTTTCCACCGCCTGAAAGCAATAATAGCAAGAGCCTGTAAAAACAAAGGGCATGAAATGAAGATACGGACTGCACAGAGAACATATTACAACTTGATAGAGAGCATTGTAACCTTACCTGAAACATTACAGTCAAAAAGATCCACAAACGATGGAAACTTCTATAGAGGTGAAGGAAAGTTCGATGCTCAACAAATGAGCTTTTACCTGTCTATATTTGGGAGGAAAAATATTAGAATGAAATATACAGAACAACTATGAAATGCAGTCATTTTGATAGAAATCCAAAACAAAAGAAATAAAGATAAAATGGGAGAACTAATAATCAGAACAAACCCGTTTTCCTTTTTTAGGCTTAGGTTTGAACAGAAATGATGAATCCCTCTTCATAGGCCAACTCAACTCAAAACAAGCAGGTGACCTACACATGAGCCGGGAATGATATCCAAGATAAAAATAAAAAATAAAAAAGGGTATACAAGTGTCATTTGAAACAATTAAAAGAATAACAAACCAGAAATATTCATTAAAGTCATCATAATTACGCCATTCTGAGTGTGCAGCTTTCCCATATTGTTCCTGGCAGCTTCCTGCAGATAAAGGAACCAGTAAGAGACATAAAAAGAATGAAAAAGAAGCACCATCTGAAGATCAAAATTGCTGGTAGTTAAGTGGGTAATTTTATATTATCTCATGCTGTCCAAGTTAAAAAAGTTTAACACAAGTAAAGTGTATCCACTATGTGCAAGAACAAATTTAGCAAGGAATCATCATGAACTGAAGGCATTAGATCCATCACGTTTTTCAATAAGGTGCACAGCATGCCTCACTTGTTAAGCCACGTGAGATGTGCTTAACAAGTGAGAGAAACCGTCAAGAAGAGAAACTCAGGAATGCACTCACCGCTGCCAAGGTATCATATATGGGGCAAATGATCTGCTCTAGGAAGGACACAGAACCATTTTCGCTTATACAACTTGCAGCATGAGTGGCCTCCCCATGATCCAGGATTGCATCTAATTCCCTTGCCATCTAAACAAGCCATGTCACAAATACTGAGATGAAACTAAACAATGAAAAATCCCCTCCACAAACATTAAGAGATATTTAAGCCCAATTAAAAAATAAATATCCATTGCTAACTTAAGTAACTTCATTAACTTCTTAGACGAAATTAAATGCATAGCGCGTCGATAACTTTATGCAGTAAGCAATTCTATCATCCGCTGAACAAGTGATAGAAACAGCAAATGAAGTTAGCAGATGAGCATCATGCTATCTCTGAATGGCAAAAATATCTCTGAAGAAAAATCAATCTTAAGCAAGAGTAAAGGAAGACCAAGGACAATTACAATATTAGGCCAATGTTCCCGATAAAGATGAAGTACATACTTTACAAAGTTGGAACATTATCAATAAAAAGTAAGTCTTCTCCAACAAAATTAGAAAGTATAAAGATACCAAACTTCCAAAAAATGAGTTGTTCGGTCAACAAATAATAAGGTATTCTACCATAGAGACATACACGATGAAATATATAGCAGATGCATTCAGGAAGAAAACGGACGTTCGCAGCTTCACCCCATATGCAAAAGTACAGCGAAACCAAGAAAAGCTTCCTATCCCTGTTAATGGCTTCCAAACTACAAGGAACAAATTGAAAAGCAAGTAAGTCGATTATTTGTCAATTAAAAGATAGCAGAATGTTGCAGGAACAACCTATTCCACACAAGGCGTATCCGCAGATATCTGCACCATTTGATGTAATTATCCAGGACCTTCAAGAAAACCTCTCTTACAGCCCTTTCATCTAGTTTCTGTGAGAGAGTATATTAAACACGATTAGCTAGCATATTCTATTGCAGTTCCAACCTATGACCGCCTTAGTCCAAGTAAACCTAATTTTAAGCCACTCACTGGATCAGCCTCAACTGGGATGCCAAGCCGGGACTGTGCATTGGCTAAAGAGAGAATTACATGTTCGCGTTGATTCCGTATATTATCTTTCTGTGATACAGTAATAGTCAGGGTCAAAGACAAATCAGCCAATGAAAGACTGTAAACAAAAATAATGAAATCCGTAATAAATAGTAGAAGAATATATTAAATACTGCACGCATCTCAATAGTTGCATTCATGAAGAGAACTTAAATATGCTTTAAACTATTAGCAAACATTCATTCAGAAATAATTGATGACCACTCGCTATATTATTACACTTTTTGAACGTCAATATGAAATAGTTAATATAACTGATGACCAAAACTTTAACAGTAACAAACTCAGGAAGTAAAGAACAGGTTTCCATATACACCTGGACCATTTACTCAAGAGAAAGAGGCTTAAGAGAAAGAAACAAAACCTGGAAACCGAAGACATATTCCAAAAGGTCAAACATGTCCAAATCCCGCGGTCCAGATATTTCATAATCAGCTGGAAGCCGGGGAAACTGCTCAGTGTATCGTATCGCTGATATTGCCCCCCTAATCTGCAGAGATATCAAGTAAACTAGGTTTATAAGAGATCAAGAACACTTATCATTTTACGACAGCCTCAACGGATGATTTATTTTCCAGGCAAAACTGGAAATGGAAAGTAAACACTGGAAAGCCAAAACCACAATCATTAACAGACAAACATTCAAAGGAACGCAAAGTTACAGCTTCAGCTATCAATAATAAGCCTATGTGTATAAGAAAAACATATCCGATAAAGGTTACTCCGTACTCTGGCAGCATCTAGAGAAGTTCAAAAATAGGACAAGAGACAGATATCTCCTTGTATTATTCGCATAAACTTACTTCGGGAAAATATCCAATAGCATTTGTTAAAGATGGTGCATCCA
>JAOWBU010000840.1:0-25000 GCA_026212405.1 Petrea volubilis
ATACCACATGAAATCATGTAATCAAATGTCAACACCTATGTGTACGTCTACAAAACTAGACCAGGATGAAACAGGTAAATCAGTTGATGAAAAACTTTATAGAGGTATGATTGGTAGCCTACTCTATCTCACTGCTAGTCGCCCAGATATACTATATGCAACAGCTGTTTGTGCACGATTCCAGTCATGTCTAAAGGAATCTCATCTTACAGTTGTAAAACGAATTCTTCGTTATTTAAAGGGAACAACCAGATACGGACTCTGGTACCCAACCTCAAACTACTTTGCTATGATTGGTTTTTCAGATGCTGACTATGCAGGTTGTAAGATTGATCGGAAAAGTACCACTGGCACATGCCAATACCTTGGCAAATGTCTTGTCAGCTGGTCGTGTAAAAAACAAAGTGTAGTGGCTCTCTCAACCACTGAAGCTGAATACATGGCTCTGCGGAGTTGTTGTACCCAAATACTGTGGATGAAACAGACACTCAAAGACTTCGGATTAAATTATGAGACTATACCACTATACTGTGATAACACCAGCGCCATCAGTATTTCAAAAAACCCTGTTTTTCACTCTCGCACAAAACACATAGACATACGTCATCATTTATTGCGAGATCATGTTTAGAAAGGTAATATAAAAATTCTTCACATAGACACAAATGATCAAGTAGCCGACATTTTTACAAAACCCCTTTCTGAGGAAAGATTCTCTTTTTTAAGAGAAAAATTGCTCATTTGTTCTCCATAATCATATATATATATATATATATACACACACTTAACTTACCTAACCTATATACTATATACTTTCTTAATTTACACTCATTTAATTTAACTAAGTTTCCTTCTACTTCCTATTTATTAATTAAACTACTTATCTATATATATATATATATATTAAATACGTATGTATAACAATCATATATACTAATAAATATTATTCTTCTTAATTATGGTTAATTTTCAAATTCAACCGGTTGTGTCACTTCTTGTTCCTTTTCTCACGTTGGTTGAAATTTGTTTTGCCCATTTTTGATGATGAAGGGGGAGAAGTTTGATCTCTTTGATTTTTGAATTGCTGGTTCCTGTGTTCCTTTCCGATTGAAGTCTTGATCCTTGGTTTTCGTTACATGCCATGTCCAAAACAACTGCTTTTTGCTTTTTGGTTTTCGTCACTTCGGCCCAACCACTATACATAACTGTGTCCTTGCTTTAAGTTTTTGTTACTTTAATTTCTGTCAGATTATTGTACCGTATTATATAGCATTCCTAATACAAATCGGGTTATATTTGATTGGCTCATAAGAAATTCGATGAGAAATCAAATACATTTAAAGATATATTTTAAAGGACCCAAATATTTTATAACTTATAAGCATGTATTAGAGGTGTCTTTAGAGTATTACATACTTCATCTTCTATAAGATTTTAACCTTTAAGTTTCGGGTTAGGGACATGTGAAGAATTGTGCACCAAGAGCACCTGAAATTCGAATAAATATATTCTCGTTGCCAGTTGTGTTAATGCATTGTTTGATTATTAACCAAAAAAATACAAATTACAAAGATAAACTAATTAAACGTTATTACAGTCATATTTTAGACTTGATAACAGGTAGTCAGATTCCCTAAAATACGAATCTTCTCTTCTATAATATCAATCAACTACCCTGCTGCACCACCGTAACAAAATCAAACCGCCAACCGCGACCAAGTTAATCGTTTTGATTATTAAATCTTGCGGTTGGTGCCATTTCCCAAATATTCTTTCTCTACCTTGCGAAACACGGGAACACAACCCACCAATTGTGAATTTTCTCTTCCAAATTGCCGTTTGGAACACCCACACCCACATTTCGTTTCAATTCTCTTCTCCCTCCACACACCTCTCTCTCTCTCTCTCTCTCTCTCTGTCTCTCTCTCGCTCTCTGTATACGGGCATATATCAAATCTATACGTATATTATAAACGAAATCACAATTTATGCATCTCTAGTTCCAATCAATAGCACTGATTTTTCAATTCTGTTGCCTTCTCTGTTCTAGCTTTTCCCCTTTTCCGAGGAAATGGAAATGATCGCCGTTGAGGATTCAAGCTTTCTGATGGTTTACTGCTACGCTATTGGTGGAGGAATGGTCGCCGGAAAACGAATAGCTCGACGGTTCGTCAAAACTTTTATAATACCTACGGTGCCGCGGTGTTGTAAGTTTAGGGCTTTCTAAATTTGAAGTTAGGGTTTCGTTATATTTTCTGTTCGATTTGCTCTGGGAGTCCGAGATTCGAACTTCTTAGCGTTTAAGTTTGGTGAGATTTGTGTTCTTCAAGCGTATTCGTTTTTTCGTTTCCCCAAATTTGTCGAGGATTTTGAGAATTCTGGGGTCTTTAAGTCAAGTTTCATTTTGGGAATTTCTTGTGAAATTGTATAATTTGTTACGGAGTTCTGTGGTAGAAGTGGACTATTTGGCATTTAATGGTAAATGAAGCTTGAATATCGTGGATGAAACGTACGTTTGGAGATTAAGAGAATCCCCAAGGCTTGATGTGTTTTTTCTTGTGGGAGGAATAAAGTTTGCACAAATCATGGTTTTTGGGGTTAATGGATCTGGAATTATGAAATATGGATTGTTTTTCTGCGGATCTTAGAATTTAGGTTTTCATTTAGTTAGGTTAAAGGTAACAGACTTATTGAAGAGTTTGAATGGCGGGGAGGAAGGAATTAGGGTTTCTAAAGACGACGAGTAATGGTAATTTGAAAGAGCAGTTGGTGAGGAGAACTCTTCGTAATGTGAGATCACAAGGGCACCCTTATGTGGAGCTTAGGGAAGATGGGAAGAAGTTGATCTTTTTCTGTACTTTGTGCCTTGCACCTTGTTATAGTGATTCAGTCTTGTTTAATCATTTGAAAGGCAATCTACACACCGAAAGACTAGCCACTGCACAAGTTACACTGCTGAAACCGAATCCATGGCCGTTCAGTGATGGTGTACTTTTCTTCAAGGATGATCCGGAGGAGCAAAATAAAGGCTTACCGGTTAGTGATTCAGACCACAACAAGTTGCTAGTTGTCTGCCATGAGGATGCAGACAGCCTTGCTATTGTTCGTTATGGTGAAAACTTGGCACCAAACGCTCATGCTGATTGTGACCAAATTCCTTGTGATTCTCATCTGGATGACGAAAGCCCTAGTCATGAACTAGTTATTCCGGCTGTGCTACAAAAAGATGAGGTATCTGATTTGGTAGTGCGGCATATGGGAGTTGGACGAATTGGTGCTAGGTTTATTGAGAAGGATGCAGCGTCCAACGAAATTCATAGATTATGGTGTGAATGGCTTGGGAACAACGAACTTGCCAATGAGGATATTGGTGTGACTCCAGAGCATGACTTTGCAGTTGTTACATTTGCTTACAACTATAACTTGGGTCGAAAGGATTTACTTGATGGTTTCAGATACTTGCTTCCTTCAAGTCCTCATTCGGAAGCTGAGGATAGTGTCGGTTCTAGAGGCAAGAAGAGAAAGTCATTTTCTGATCCGGAGGATATAAGTGAGGCCTTGAGTAATCAAGATGACTCTTCTGGAGAAGAATCTCAATTCTCGAATAGTTCACGTTCAAAAATTCTGTTGTCTGGAAATGATGATCAGCTGGTGCACTCTCGAATTCTTTCAAGCAAAACCTTGAGGAAACAATTGAGAAACCAACAGCGTGTTGCTTCTGAGAGGTCGTGTGATATCTGCCAACAGAAGATGCTCCCAAACAAAGATGTGGCTGCTCTCTTAAATCGGAGGACTGGGAAACTTGTTTGCAGTAGCAGAAATTCGACTGGGGTTGGATATTATCTCAACTTCTCTTTCCCTTAATTTGCTTTCATGCAGATTTGTTAAAATGTGTTTTCCTTTGTTTTATGATGTTTTACATCTTACTCCAGGGCGTTCATCTATCTAAACTTCTATCTTTCCATTTGCATACAGGCATTCCATGTGTTTCATATATCCTGTATCATTCATTGGATACTGCTGTGTGAGGTTGAAATTTATGCAAAGCAGTCAGGTGTTGAGCCCAAAGTGAAAAGGAGATCCAAGAGAAAGGTTAAAGGCAAGGTTGAGAAAAATAGGGAGAAGCGTCAGATGCAAGAGAAGCAAATGTACTCTGCATTCTGTCCTGAATGCCAGGGCACTGGTGTGATAATAGACGGAGAGGAGCTGGAGAAACCAACTGTCCCACTTTCTGAGGTTCATGAGTTTTCTGGATGCAACTTAGCTGTTTTGTCTGAACCTATTCATATATAAATACTTATGTACCATACGTATATGTATACACTCACAAATACATGTGTACATGTGTACGTACATGCATGTATATATCTTATACCCTTAAAAAGTTGATATAGATGAAGTGCTTGGCATTGCACATCATGCTCAAAAGAAGTGGATCTCCTTGACTCTGTTGATGCCTTATTTACTAAATGGTCTCTCTGTTTTGATATCAGATATTCAAGTACAAGATCAAAGTATGTGATGCTCATAAAGCATGGATAAAAAGTCCAGAATTACTGGAAAACTGCTCAACGGGCTTTAGCTTCCCTCATCAATCTGATGAAATATATCAGATAAAGGTCTTGTATTTGTAGATCTAATGACATATTTTGTCTGTGCAAAGCTAAATATTTGACCGGACGTATAATGAGGGTGAAATGCTAAATTGATTCTAACAAGTTTCATTCAATTGCTTATTTGTCAGGAGAATGTGGCATCATTGAAATTGCTACACTTCTATCATGCGGCCGCATAGATTTGGTTTCCCAGAGAAGCTGTGATGGAATACTGCTCCACTGACTGACTGTGTTGATGTGTAGAACTTGCTCTAACGGCTGTATTTGGTTGTAAATGTCATGATTCTGATGAAGACCGTGGTACGTACTTGGAATAGTTGTATAGGTGTAGTAGACAGTTTTTAGCTGTAAATCGATTGCAGGTGCATGCACGACTGGAATTGCGTAAATTGAGTTCTTCGCAAATAAATTGCATCTTTCATTTATGTGCTTGTTGTAGTAAAATATTTTGGCTAATCCTCATTTCGTAAAATGAATACTTTCTTTGTTAAAGAACAAATTAATATAATGATGTGATATGGTAAAATTCTCATCTCTGCCTTTAAAGTGCTACGACAAAGAGGTGCTCAAAGCTTTTTATATTTTTACCTCACGTGTAAAATTATATTTACTATCCAAGTAGGCATCATTGATAACGACAATAACTCATTGAGTAGTGGATTTGTGGAACATTGTATGTATTAGTAAAATAGATTTAATGAGCTGACGAACTATAGTTGTGATTTAGTGGTGTTAATAATGTTCAAACACATCGCTCCCATGGAGTAGCCGTGCATTGTGCGAGTTGTGTCGTATTTTGGAAGGAAAATCCTTGCTCATTGATGTTCCCGATTCAACCAAAGCCATGCATTGGGTGTTGTTTTGGTTGGGTGGGGCTCATAAGATATCCAAATAATGTTTTTAAACATTGAATTTAGTATGGTAATATTATAATTTCACTTTTAATACTTTTCGATACCATCATTTGCTAATCTAACAATAAAAAATACCACTTCGGCTTGGTGATCTTTACAAGGATTTTGTGGAGATTGGGAGCAACTGCAATATAGACCGTCATTCCAAAACTAACCCATTTTTGTGAGTGCCTTTTATCTCTCGAGTGGGTTTTGCAATTCTTGGTTGTGATTTGGCAAATTTTGATGGAAGGGAAAGTCTACTGCCCCCGTTCCTCGTGACCTATTATAAATACTTGATGCAAGTGTGAGAAAAGTAATTTGGGCTAGGAAGAACATTTCAGACCTATCATAAATACTTGAAGTTATTTGAATTAACTTCAGCATAAAATTATTATTATTATTATTATTATTATTCAAACACACGCCTAAGTAATTCCAATCATAATAGGATGGTCCCCGACGATAGCTACTGGCTAGTGGCTACAGTAGAGTTTCATGCCCACCGACTGGTCATGGCCCCACCATATTGCAAGAATACGATCGCGTTGCTGCAGACATATGAACATAAAATATCAAAAAAAGGGGGAAAAAAAAAACATAGGCAAAATACGAGGAGGCCTTGGATAGGAATAATAGTACAGACTAATGATAACAATGGTATATGTTAGTGTAGCAACTAAGAAAAAAAGGCATTTGATGTCTATCAGATTTATAATAAATTAAATTATTAAAGTCAATTAACAAAAAAAAAAAGGAAATTAATTAAACCATAATTGAATAGTAATAATCTATTTACCAATGAAATTTTTGACATTTAACTTCCTATGTATATCACTGGAGAAAATATACATGACGTGATCCTAATATACTAGACGACAAATTCAAGGATGGAGCCAGGAATTTAATTAGGGGAGATAATTTTTTTTGGAGATCATTTATAATGACTATATATAATATTGGCATATAAAATGACAAAAGTTATCATATCTATGCATATACAATCAATATAAAAGTATTACAATCAAAACAACTATATAAAAATTGATTCTAAAAAATTAACAAGCTATATTCTATTTTGAAAGAAGCAAATAGAATGGGTAATAAGTTTTTTTTAAAAAATATTTAACAAAGAATTTTTTTAACAATACTCAACAAAATTGACATAAATCCACATAAAGATATATAATTAACACTCAAAAAGTATTAAAATAGAATCTCTCTCTCTCTCTCTCTCTCTCTGTTCTCACAATTAAAAGATATAGTCAAAGCTCAAACAATATATTTTCTTATCTCTTTTTTCTCTACCATCACATTCCCAAAATATCAAGTCTCAAATTACTAAAAAACATTCAAGTTCAATAACACAATACATAAGCATCAAGATTCACTAAGTTTAATATTGAACAACTATCGAGATTCATATTAACAAGCCCAATATTCAAACCTCTACATAAAAATCAATTAAAAAAAATAAATGTATAAATTTCAAATTAGTACACAAAAGTTCAAGTGAAAGGCCCGGACGCAAAGAACTCTTTGTGATTTGTATGATGAGACATTCTCGGTAACTCTAGATTTAAATGATATGACGTACTACTATCTATTTGCGGATTTCGAGCCTCTAGATTTCGAAGAAGCAGAGCATGACCAAAAATAGGAGAGATGCCATGAATGAAGAAATCAAGCAATAAAAAAGAATGATATGTGGGAACTCAAAACATTACCTAAATGGAGTCAAATGGGTGTGTAAAATAAAGAGGAATTAAAAAGGCAAGATAGAGAAGTACAAAGTAAGATTAGTTGCCAAAGGATTCAAGCAAAAGCTGGGAATCGGCTATGGTAAGGTATTTTCTCCACTTGGACGTTTAGAAACTATATGTCTGATTATTTCTTTGGCAGCTCAGAATAAATGGAAAAACAATTAGATGGATGCCAAATCTGCTTTTTTGAATGGATATTTGGAAGAAGACGTTTATATTGATCAACCTCCAGGCTATTCTGTGGAAGGACATGAAGATAAGTTATGAAATTGAGGAAAGCACTTAACTGCTTGAAACAGGCACCATGAGCTTGGAATAGCAGAATTGATAAATATTTTCAAGCAATTTCACAAAGTGTCCACATGAACATGCACTTTATGTGAATAAATACTAATAGTGACATTTTGCTTGTTTGTTTGTATATGGATGATTTAATTTTGCCAGGAAATAATCCATAGATGTTTATTGAGTTCAAGCAAGCAATGGCTAGAGAATTTGAGATGACGGACATTGGACTAATGTCCTACCTTGGCATTGAAGTGAAGCAAATGGAAAATGGAATTTTCATCTCTCAAGAACGCTATGCCAAGGAAGCTCTCAAGAAGTTCGAGATGGAGACCTGCAAGCCAGTTAGTGATAAGCTTATACATCACTTTTATGTGCATGTTCTGTATGCTTTTCATTTATTTTGTTAAGTTTTTATTTGTGCTTTAGTATATAAAACCTTAATTCGGCCAATTAAAAGTGTTTTTGAACTCTTAAAGCACTATTTCCAAGATTTGGCTACCCATATCCACCCAAAAAGCGTTTTTTGATGTTATTACACTAAATCGGGCCTGAAATTGAGCTAAGAACGCAAGAGAGCGCGACGGGATGGCTTAAGCCATTTTGATGAGCAAAAAGCCATATGATAAATGAAGTTGTACCAATAGTTCCAGAATGTGCCAAATTCGTGCAAGATAGGATATCTTTGAAGCCGTCTTGATGTGCTGCACTTACAAGAAAATTTGTTCCTGTTAGGATTCCGACTACAATTACCCCACCACTATTTAAGGACATCTTGTTCACGATTTTAGGGGACTTTTGGCTGATTTTTGAAGAGGAGTTCAATGATGAAAGCTCAAGAAGGGTGACAATTCAAGAGTCAAGATCATCCATCCTTTAAGATTCTTACCTCAAGCCTAGTTTGCTTTTATGATTTCTTTTAGCTTTATCATGTTTAGGTTTCTAGGCTAGTCGTTGATGAAACCCTTGTGATTTTATTTGAATCATTTTGATTTTAATTTATGTACTTTCTATCTATAATTCAAGGTTTTATTACTTGTGAATTTCTGATCAATTTTTACAAGCTTTGAGATTTTTTATTCGACTATGAAAGGGTGTGTATAAAATCTGACTATTTGTGTTATAGACATAAAGAACGCATAGGTTAGAAATAATCATGCTCTTGCGCGATCAGTTAGATTAACTAGCAAGGACTTTTTAACTAACACAACGCTTGCACGTCATGGGTCAATGAATCCGTATGTGATCATGAAAGTAGATACATAACATTTCTTGGCATGTTTGTTTTACTTTCAAAATGATATTATAAATATTTTCATGAGTTGGATCGTAGGAAGGGGTATTATTATTATTATTATTATTATTATTATTATTATTATTACTATCAAAGGTGCTCAAATAATTACGAAGGGAGATTCAATTGATGATGCCTAAGCCCTAGTTAGTTTCTACTGATTTTTTTTACTCGCTTTTAGTTGCTTTCTTGTATTTCATAAACTTCCCATCAATTTTCAAAGCTTAAATGGTAGAGAATTTATAAGTTTGGTGCTTGGTAACCTGTTCCTCATCGGGAATGATACTTTACTTTTATTTTGTTACTTCAGCGACCCATATAGGTTGCGGAAAATACGCAACAATTAGCACCCCTATCAATTGTGGAGTCAAATTGTCCAAACATGGAGATGGAGAAAAGATCGATCCCACATTCTTCAAAAGTCTTGCTGGAAGCTTGAGGTGCTAACTTGTATGAGGCCGGATATTCTTTTTGGGGTTGGACTCGTGAATTGCTATATGGAAGCCTTTACTACATCTCACTTGCAGGTGACCAAAAGAATACTCCGATACATCAAAGATATACTTTATTATGGAGTTCTATATTCATTTAGTCAAGACTTCAAGCTTATTGCGTGTTGTACTAGTAATTGGGTTAGTAACATGGATGATCAAAAAGTGCTACTGGGTTTGTTTTCTTTATTGGAAACTCAACTTTTACTTAGAATTCTAAAAAGCAACCAATCGTGACTTTATCAACTTGTGAAGCGGAATTTGTTGCTGCCACTTCTTATGTTTGTCATGCAATTTGGCTTGGAAGTTTATTGATGCAACTTCATTAACCATAAGAAGAATCGACTAAGATTTATGTTGATAACAAATCAACACTTGCATTGGCCAAGAATCCGATGTTTCATGAAAGGAGCAAGCATATTGATACTAAGTATCATTTTGTTAGAGAATGTGTATCCAAGAAGGAAGTTGAGCTGGACTTTGTGAAGTCACAAGACTACGTTGCTAATATTTTCACCAAGCCACAAAAGATCGAAGTTTTCCACAAGCTGCGAGTGTGTCTTGAAGTTATGAAACAAGTTTAAGGGGAAGTGCTGAAAAGTTAAGTCAACTAAATTCATTTATTGGTTTAGTTCATGAATTTCCTTTTACATTGTCTTTAGTTAGCACATGAATCTAAGTTATTAGTCATTATTCGTGTATTTTATTTTAATTCCTATTCATGTACTAGAAAAGGGAATGAATCACATTTAATTGTGATACATGTATTAGACTGGGTTCATATTTAGAAAATCCTATAAATACCCTATGTAATCTAGTCATTTTGCAACAAGTTAAGCACAGGTGAAATAAAATCACTTGTTTCCTCCATTCCTTTTGTTATTTTAGTGTTGAGTGTGTTTTATAATTGCTCTCCACTTCTAACAGGTTATCTTTTAGTGTCAATTAATGAGTTGTGCGTATTTTCATATTTCACGTACACACACACACGCATATATTGATGCGTACCTCGAATGCGATGTATCAGTATAACATAATTCATATTTCTTATAAAGTAGGGATTATACATAAATGGTATCGTTCGAGTGAATAGACCCTTTTAAGGTTTTGTTCTTGCATGTCGATTAAGCAAACCAATTCGCTTAATAGGTTTTCTTCCCATATATTATCCAGGCCGACTAATAAGACTTAAAAGGTTTTGTTCCCACATACCAACTAAGTAGCACAAGCAATGCCCGCTGTTTGAACCTCCCAAATTGACGGGTAGCCCACAATATTATGAATATGCAATTAGCCAATCCTCTTCAACACATCTCTATTCACAAAATTACAATTTTAGGATAGTATGTTGTGCTATATGTGATTTTAGGACACTAACTTTTTTAATTTCAATTTTAGGATTGAATTTAAATTTTTTTGACACATTTAGGACTTTCAACATGAATTGGTTGGAGTTTGCTTCGTGGCAAAAAATTTCTTACATGGAAAATCTACTTGACAATTGTCTTAAAAATTAAGATAAAGAAAATACCACCACTAACCTTTTGTTTTCTAAAATATACCACCACCACCACCATTGTTGCCACCGCCATAGAGAGACTGAGAGACGCATAGACCCAGATTGAGAGAGCCACAAAGACATATACACACACACAAAGAAAGAGAGATAGAGTCACCACAACCACCTCTATCCAGCCTCTGCCACTACGTTCACCTCCCCCAGCTTTTGCCAAGTGAGAGAAAAGATCGAGGATGAGAAGATAGACTGAGAGAGAGAGAGAGAAAGAAATGATCCAAAAAATTGTACAAGGAGGGAGAAGAAAGAGAGAGAAAGTAGATTTATGGTAGCAATGGCGGCGGACGACATGGTTAAAGAAAAGAGAGAGAAGACGGAGAGAAAAGAGAATTACATTTAGCAAAGATGAAGGAAGGAGAGCGCAAAGGAAAAAATGAAAAAGAATATAAATGGAAAAAAGAAATAGTTTATATATGACGTGTAATAAAATGCCACCTATGCGCTATGTAAAATATGATGTGTCCAAAATCCTCAACTATTTTGCCGTGACCACAATTTTCAGTTAATTATAATCAATTTCCGTGTAAAATATTAATTTCAAGACAATTTGTCTTGAATGTATCAAAATTTCTAAATTCATGTCCTAAAATTAAAATGGAAGACGTAAAGGTCCTAAAACCACTGATGTTGCAACATGCAGGTACTAAAATTATAATTTTGTCCATCTCTGTTATGTAATATTTACTATTTGTTATTCACAAACACACACTTGAAGGTAAAACCTCGCTTTTCACATTAGTACAAATTATTGATGCTTTGAAAAATGCTAAGCATCATAATCACATGAGAACATGAAGTTACCCTGTGAGAATAAAATGAAAGTCCAAACACCTCTTATTTCAATTTATTCCTTTTAGATATTCCTAATTTCATTTCTATAATATAATATTTCTCTTAAGAAAAGTTTAGGCGACAGTGATTTCTGCAATTTCTAATTGATTTAGGTAAAAAAAAGCCATGCCATTTTGATTCAAATTTGCATCAATCCAAGCTACTTAATTTCAAGAAAGTTTTTTTCTATCAAATAAATTGTTAAGTGGGGTCATTTTGGTTGACCACTGTGGCTGGGCTTCAAGCTATGGTACGTAACTTGGTGGTTCGCCTATCAAAAGGGACATGAACATACATGAGACTAGCTAGTTTTGCTCTGACGTAGGCTCTCCGACGCTCAAGTTAAAAATATTTGTATTTTGGGTGGAGGGAGGAGAAAGACAATGAATATTGTATGTTAAGTGTAGAATGTGAGATTTTCAAAGGAGAGGTGGGAGCCTATTTATATGAGAGAAGCTTTGATTTGACTTGGATGATGGGGGTAGGTCTTTTGATTAACCGCTAAAGTACATGTGGAAATATTTTTTATCCTTTTTGGACCTCCCCTTGATGACTAGGCCATGCTTTAATTAATTAGGGCCTGATTTCTTATTTATATATCCCATACAATAAATGCACAAGATATCCTTCAAGAGAGAGCATTAATGGCACTTGGGATTGAAAGGTACCTCTCTATCGTATGAGTACATGTTTGGTAACAATCGCTATCCACGTTTGATAGGGTTGGTAAGGTCTCTTTGAAACGGGTTGCCGATGGACCATACTAGGGGCCTAAGGTGCCAGTAATACTCCTACCCTCGATAGGGCTTTTGTCCCTCGACGCTACTCTAGCTCTTGGACAGTTTTAGGTGATTCACTGGGTATGGGCTTCACCTAGTAGTTCGAATCCCTTGAATACCTTGTTGGGCCCTCTTTCGAGGGCATTCTCCCCAGGACTTGTACTAGCTAAGCTTGGTGAGCGACTCTCTTCCGAGGTCTTACACACTCGAGGCTTCCCTTTACATTTGAGCTTTCACCGAGGCTGCTTTCTCTTTACGAGAACATTTACTTTCCCTATGGGTCCTTAGTCCCCGGGGGCAACATCTTTTCCTCTAAACGCTAATGTGTACAGAGAGATAGATGTTAGCCACATCATTAGTCCCCCCACTCTTGAGTTGTCAGTGATTTCAACTCAAAGAGTCATTTTGGATGTTTGGACTTGCAAGGCTTTGAAATTTTGAATTTGAATCTATCTCTTCCTCTTTCTTGGAAATGTCATGCCCTTTAATATTTTTGGTGACCACGCACCTTTTAGGGCTCATGAAGCGTGCGCTCTCATTGTGTCAGACTGGCAACTATGTCTTTTTAGCAAAATATAGGCACTCCACTTAGTGATTATTACGCCTTGTAATAATAGCAGGTGACGTTTTGTATGGGAGGCTTTAAAGATTTCGTTTCCTATAAATGCCCTCTTCTTCCTCCATATTCCATTTTCTCCTTCCTCAAAAAAATATTGTACTAGTTCGAAGAGAGAGAGAGAGAGTTCTTTTACCTCCTTCTTGCACAGTTATTAGGTTACCCGCTCTTCCCATCTCTTTTATTTTTGTTCCCATTTCCTCATTTTGAAAACAAACCCAAGAATGGCACCAAGGAGATACCTCATAAACTCCAATGACCTCATCCCTAAGGAGATCACGACTGAGAGGGAGGTTTGTCCCCTCCGATGGCGGCAGCAGGGACTTTGGCTATGGGGGGTAGTGCTTCAAAACCCACCACCCTTAATCCTTCCAACTCGATAAAGGGGGATCCCCGGACTGATATTTTGGCAGAGGTTCCAGAGTCTTCACGCTGCAAAACTAAGGGGAAGAAGACCGGTGAAAGCTCTAATGCTGGTGGCACCCCTGGCGAAAACCCTAGGGCATGGGGTATCGAAAAGGGCCGATTCTAGACTTCCTCTTCCCACGCAACATCTCTAGCAATATCTCAGAGAAGGAATTAAGGTAGCTCAGGGACAAATTTGGGGTGGAACTCTCCCTGCGAATTCTTGGTCTAGACCAAAACATGGTAGAGCCCCCTCCTGGGTATTTCGCCTTCAATATTCATCAGTTCAAGGTGGGGTGTGCCTTCATCGTGGTGATGAAGTGTTTGAACTAAGAGGCGAGTCCGACCAACTTTCTCTAATTTGATCACTCTAATAACTTGGTACGATCCAGACTGAATTAGCTAAATTGGTGGAGTCCAGATTCCCATTGTTTTTGGTAAAGATCCTTTCTATGAAAATCTTTGACAACCTTCCTACCTCACAAGGCTCTGGGTGGAAAAATAAGTGTGTCTTTGTCAAAAATCAAGGGCAGTTAGGGATGCCCTCGAAGTGGTAGTAATTCCCCAATCTTTATCAAGGCTTCTGGCATGAGGAGCCCACTTTTGATGAGGGTTCTGCTAAGGACTTGGCTGATGTTGGCCAAATGTGCTCCCTGTCCTTGATAGAGGAAAAGGTCCTCGGGTTGTGCGGGTTGTCAAGGGCATTTGAGGATTCGGGTTTGAGCTAGCATTCCGATATGAGGCACCTTTTCCTTCTAGAACTCCTTAAGCAGAGCCTTCATACTTTTGTTATTTATTTTTTGCCTTTTGTTATTGTTTGTTTTTGAGCATTTCCCTTGGCTTATATGAACTTTCATGTTTGCTTAACCTTTCACAGATTCAGACATCTTAATTGTAGCCAAGCAAGCTTTGATGGTGGTACTAGACAAACAGAGGTGCCTAAGAACAGTTGTCATGTCCAAAGCCCACCCACCAGCTTTATTATTAGGCATGTGACACAGAAGGTTTGAGGTGGCAAAAAGCATCACCTATCTGGAAGGGGGCCCAAGTGAGACAGGCCACAACTGAAGAGATCCCTCAATCTAAGGGTGGAAAGACTACCCATTTCGAGAAAAGTAGTCTAAATGGAAGAAAACCACCACGGAGGGGCAAACTCCAACCTTTCCAACCTCAACTGCTGAGGAGCCCTTTTTCCACGACGCTCTCTGCAAATGACAACGTTTCAGCCCCAAAGACTATTGTAAGAGAGGCATCCCTCCAACTCATTAAGACCTTCCCTCGGAGGGGGAATGGGAGGTAGTAGAACAAGCTATTCATAGCAACCCCACGGAGCGGGTGTCTGCCGCACCTTTACCAGCAGCCTCCAGGAAGGCGATGCCTAGGGTGGTAATCCACGAAGGCGGCATTAAGGGCTCTCAAAAGAGAGCCGTCAAAAAAGAGAGCCTCAAAAGGAGGCAAAAAGCACAAGACTGATCCCAAGGGGAAACGGGTGGTGAGCCCAGAGCCTTAGGACTCCAATGGGGAAAAGGAGATCTTCAACTTCAACGATGGCAATACCAGCAAGTTCGTCAATTTCCATGGGTGGACTTGGAATTTGGAGATCATCGACGAGGGCCACCACCACACAAATGTGCTCATTAACATTAGTCTATTTTATGGGCTTCAACTGAGAGCTAACCATTGCTGCATATATAAGTGCTCTTTATATATGTTAGGGGACCAACCTCACCAACGTGATGATGGGGGTAAGTCTACCGGGCTTCTTCTTTGAGCACTATCTTCTTTCTTTTTGTTGTTCGTATCCTCTGGTTATGTTTTCTCTACTGCTTTATTTCTCAGATCATCGTTCAGGACCCAACAATTTATTAGGCATTCCCTCATCTTCGGGCAAGGCAAGATGATGTGGCGCAAGAGGTTGTACCATGAGTAGAAGAAGAAACAAAAACCGCCTGCCAACTTCCAAGAGTGCCTCAAGGCTACCAAGACACTAGCTAGGGAAGAAGCATTCTTAAACGAGTCCCTACAAGAGGAGCTAGGTCATGATGCTCCTAAAATCATCCATGTCTTAGGTGGAGGAGCTCAAGAAGAGGTGTGTAGAACTTCGAGCTAAAGCCAAGAGGATGGCTACCACGTCTGAAGACATGCGACTCCAGTACAAAGCTACTAAGCAAGAGAGGGACTTCATTAAGGACCATCTTGAGGTCATCAATAAAAAAATTGGTGAGGTCGAAACCCACACCCAACAACAATATGACAATGGTTTCAGGACAGGCCTCAAACGTGCTGAGTGGCACTTTCCTACTATGTTTCACAAGAAGATGAAGGGAGCCTTCATTTGTTTCTTAGGGAGCCCCACCCTCGAGTAGATCTATACCTCCTTCGCTTCAAGGATTCAGCAGAGGCTATAAACTTAGTCCTTGATCAATTGGAGACTTGGGGGGACTTAGATGAGGACTTCAACTATGAAATTGTCGGCCTTATCTTTGACTGGGAATTGAATTGGATTGATCTTGGTCCTTTGAGCAAGGCCTATCAATTTTGAGATAATGAGTTTAGCTTCACTCTGTGCCTCCTGGAGGTTTTTCCTTCTAACGGCCGAGACGAGGAGACCTTAGGTGTGGACTAAGGTTCTTTTTCCGCCAGGCCAAGCTGCCCTCCGGATTGGGCTGACTTAGCTCCCAGGCTTGACTCTCTGGAAGCACTAAGGACAATGATAACAATGGGAGGAAAAAGGGCGGTAAGGATCCGATAGGTGTTAGCGATGGCTAATATTTTAGGATTTCCCATTATATATCCCCTATTTTGGTGTAAACCCTTGCTCCCTTATTAATGAAATTGCTTCTTTCATCATCTTTTCCCATTTTGTTGCTTCTTCTATATTTTTGCCAATTTTACCCACTTATTAGATCAATCATTCCTTGATTTTATCCAAGTTAAAAACATTTGGTTGAAAGGTGCCCACGGAGGGCCCTTTACATAAAGACGAAAAGGTTTTTAAAGCAACGATTATTTTAAACATATCAAGACAAAGCAGTAAGATCAAATAAATGTAAAAAACAACTTTTGTTTCTCATGAAGGATGCAATTCCCAAGTTCTTATAAGATATACGAAGTTCCCCTATAGTACTCTCTCCTTGAAAGAAGCATTCTACAATGGATAAATAAGTAAGAGTACAAAAAGGACCTTGTATTTTTTTAAACATGAAATTTCCTAAGCTTGCTAGCATTCCATGGCCTTGCCAGTTCCCTTCCTTCCATGTCCTCGAGCTGGTGTATATTATTACATTCTTTGACAACTCATCTTTTTTTAGCACTAGTTCTCCAAGTTGGAAGTTTATGGGATGCAATCCTTTGTTGTTGGCTCAGACCATGGACGCTTAGTACCTTTGCATTTTGGCTCATGCCTTCCTTTCTTCATTATTTGAGGAGATCTAGCTCCACGCTTGGATTCTCTTCATTTCTTGACATAATGAAATGGACAACATGGGTAGTGTGGTACAGGATCTCCATTGGTATAACTGTCTTAGATCCGTATACCTAAGGTGTAGGGGGATTCTGTGTGGCCATCCGAGGCTTTTGTAAGCCTACAACATTCCTAGAAATTTGTTAGCCTAGTCCCCCTTCAATGCCCCTAGGGCTGTTTTTAGCTTTGTAGTATGATCCTGTTAGTAGCTTATACCTACCCATTTGCTTAGGGGTTCCCCACCAAGGTGAAGCACTACTCGATGTCATGATCTTAGGCACTATTCCATAGGTACTTATGCTTTAGCATTGGGTGCCGTTGTCTTAAATAAGGATGCGAGGGACTCCAAATTAGTTGATAATGTTCTTGCAGATAAAGGACAGTATCGAGGCATCTATGATTATGAGGATTGTCTATACCTCAACTCATTTGGAGAAATACTCCACTTTGACTATTGTAAATTTTCTTTGGCCCTTAGCCAGAGGAAAAGGACCAACCACATGGATCCCGCATTGGTCAAAAAGCTATGAGATCTCGACATTTACCATTTCAATCGTAGGTTTGTGCCAAGAAATTGGCATGGTATTGGCAACTAGAGCATCATTGTGTGTAATCACATGCGTCTTTCATCATAGTATGCCAATAGAGCCCATTCCGGAATAGTTCCCATGACTCCTTTAATAAACTAATTGCAGGACTTCTCTGGCTTGATAGGGGACAAGGCACCTCAATGGTGGACCTAGGAAGGATTTTTGACCAACCTTCCCTCTTCATCAAGGGCATGGCGTGAAAATTGCCTCCTTAGCTTAAGTCTGTAGATTGGGTTAAGAGGCCCTTCCTTCCCCCTCAAAAGGCTAGGATCTCATCCTACCAACTGGGCTCTTGTTGCTAGATAGGTAGGATATTTTAGCTCTTGTGCCCTTTAAGGCGCTGACAAATTTTGAGAGTGCGTTTGCCCTCTCATTTTTCTCTTTTGACATCGGCTTAAAGATGAAAGTTTTGTAGTACCTTTTCAAGGAGTCAACATGATTCAAGTAGTTGACCATGGTGTGCTTCATAGGTTTCAACTATCTTGTTAGCGACCGGCTGGGAGTCGGTACCAGCTCACAAGTGGTAAACCCCTTCCCTGATATCGAGTTCGAGGCCAGCGATCAAAGCCTCATACTCTACTTTGTTATAAGTAACATGAAAATTTAAACAAATGGAGTCCTAAGTGAAATTCCTATGCCTTCCCTTGGATTTTGGATGAGCTATCAACATGTAGCATCCAAGATGTTGTGGTGGCCAGGTTTTCTTTCAAGAGGCCCACTCTTTCGAGCAAAAAAATGGATAATTCTTGTACTTATATTGCTGCCCTTGGTTGGTAGGGGATGTCAAAGTCTCCTAACTTGATTGCCCACTTTATTAATGTTCCAGAAGTATCTGGTTTAGACAAGACTTGCCTCAAAGGATGGTCAGCAAGCATTACTATTGAGTGAGATTGGAAGTATTGCGTCAACATCTTTGCTGAATGTACTAGGACCAACGAAAACTTCACAATCTCGAGGTAATTCTTCTCCACCCCTTGCAACAATATGCTCAATTAATACATTGGATGGTGTTTTCTTTCTCTAATGGTTACAAATACTGAGCTGATAGCCTATTGTGGAATTTTCTAACACGCAAGTGCACATGTGCCAACAAGTAATATAGAGTGAATAGAGTGTCAAATCCCACAGAGACTTGTAAATTAATGCTAACTAAGTATTGAAATTAAACTTCCTATTCTTGTTCTAAATTCAATTATGGTGGATAGAAATTAAATTAAACTAATCAAAATAAAATAAAATAAAAGTAGGCAATGCAGATAACAAATATCAGATTAATTAACCAAATTAACTTAAACCTAGGATTACAACATCCCCCAATATTCTTTTCTTACCCGAATTACGAAAATTCTTATAATTATGGGAATTGTTCTGATAACATAGAGAACGAATTTATTCGTGGGTTTCTGTCGAAACCACCACAAGCCTGTTATTTGTGGGTTTCTGTCTGAAATAATGCTATCCCATATGTGTATGGCTAGCAATTAATCAATAACGCATTAAGTTCACTCATTGGGTTACACATGATTTGTAGTTATATGTCTATCCTACAAACTAATCGACTTTTGACAAACATAAAATTAAACATGCGTTGCTTAGTTTATTTTTCAGTTCCTAAATTTCCTTTGTCAAGGCTTAGATAGGATTCCTATCATACAATTGCAAGCAAGCAATCCAAACTGAGCAATCAGAATAAATACACAAAATTATAAGAACACGACAAAACTCATAAAAACTTCATATTGGTTTAACTCATAATCCTAAAACAAAATATTTAACTACTTATGTCAACAAAATTCAAAAGAAAATAAAAACTATCCATTAATACAACTAAAATTTAAAGATAAAGAGAAGAGAAAACTCCAATTTATTGCCAAATCTTCACTTCTTTCGCTTTCAATCTTGTGTTGCTTGGTGGAACTTTAAAAGAAAAATTATAATCTAAACTAAAAATTATAGAAAAACTAAAAGAGAGAATGAAAGCATGAATGCTCTAAGGTTGCTATAGTTTTCCTCTATTTATAAGCCCTTAAAAACCCTAATTTGACATAGAATCCTAATTAGGGTAGGAATGAAAAGTTGCCGAAATTCACAGCTTGCGCATATTCATAGATTTTGTGCATAGGATCGTAGCCTATTCTGTCTAATATATCTATTTTTGCACAGATTCGCAATTTCTTGTGCATGATCGCATCTCTTTGCTAACTTTTTGCCCTTTTAGACTCCTTTTTCCTAAAATAAGAAAAACCAACATTAAACCTTTTAAATTAATTCAAAATACATGGAAAAGTACAATAAATCCATTCAATTAAGTACATAAATATATGAAATTTATGGACTTATCATAGCCTCAGTGGATATTGCCTAATACACATATGAAATTTATTTCACTTTGGATGGGTTTGGCTAGGAATGGGGCTTTTTGAGAGATATTCCTTTGATTCTTGCAGGGCTTTCTCACATTCAGGAGTCCATTTGAACTCTGAGACTTTCCTCAACTTCTTGAAAAATGGGAGGTTTTTGCCTGCCAATCGTGAGATGAATCAGTTCAACAATATGATGCGACCGTACAACTTCTGCACACCCTTCCCTGACTTGGGGGTTCCAATCTTTTGTAAAGCCTCGGTCTTCTCATAGTTTGCCTCAATTCCCTACTCACCGTAAACCCTAAAAAATTCCTTCCTCGAACTCTAAAAGTGAATTTTGAGGGATTTAGTTTTTGGCCATACTTCCTTAATATCTAAAAAAACACCTTTCAAGTGCACCAAATGGTCTTTGTCTTGAGTACTCTTATGATCATATTGTCTAAGTACACTTCCACAGTTTTCCTAGTTAAGTCTCTGAATGTGAGGTTTACTAACCTTTGGTAAGTTGCCCTTTCATTTTTTAGACTGAAACCCTTTTTCTTCTACTTGACGAGTTTGATCGATGGGTTCCACATTCAACCTGTGCACCATCACCTCAGGGTCAATTCCAAGGAAATTCGAGGTCTCTTATGTGAGCACATCTCTATTTTCTTGGAGGAACTGGATCAATATGAGCTCCTTCCCTTTTTCCAAATGTGATCCTATCCTGGTAGTCTTCTCAGCATTGCCTAGTTCTAGTTGGATGGTTTTGAATTCATTAGTGGGCTCAACTCTGTTTTTCTTAAATTTTCTTCTTTTCAAGGATGAGCCCTCTAGGTTGTTCGATTCACCATTCGAACCTACTTTGGGTGAGCCCCTCTTCTCTGATTTGGGCTTCATGCCCAGAGAGACTAGGTAGTAGGTCGAGGTATCGATAATAGGGCTTCATGCCTAGAGAGACTAGGTAGTAGGTCCAGGCATCGATAATAGCATACGGGACTTGCCCAACACTGACATCGGAGGAAAATTTCATTTGCAGATTGTATGTTGACACTATTCTATGAAATACATTTAGGGCGGGTCGCCCCAAGATCAAGTTTTAAGCAAAGAGTGCATCAACTGCTAAGTAAGTAACCATTGGAGTTCGCCTGGTGGGCTCTTTTCCTAGCAAAGTTGGCAACATGATTTGCCCCAGTGGAGTGATTTGTTATACCCCAAAACTAATTAATGGGGTTCCGACTGGCTCAAGATCCACATTTCCCATGTCCATCTTCCTTAGAGTGGAATAGAAAAGGACATTGACAGAACTCTTATTATCAATGAGGGTATTGGTGATGGCGAAGTTGGCCATTATGACTAACGTTGGATAGTTAGGCTGCTCCGCCAACCCCTCGGGGTTTTCCACAGGGACTTTACTATTTTTCATGAACTAAATGGCATTTCCTCCAATTACATTTGTCTGTTGAGCTTTCCTGATTCCCTTGAGTGCAAACTGGTCATACTGGAGCTCCTTGCCCACCTCTTTTTCTTGAGGACTTAATATCTCTTTCAGCCAGCCCACCAACTATCATATGGATTAGTCGTTGAGTGGGTTGATTATCATTATAGGCCTTTTATCAGCCCTTTTTGAGGTGGCCTTCCCTTTTGGGGACTTGTGCATTCTTAGGGAGCAAGATCACTCTCGGTAGACTGGATAGGCCTATAAATCCTAGAATTCCAGTTTCTTGATAAACTCTTTGAGTTTTCCTCCTCATATCAATCCTCAATTTCATCCTACAAGTCGTAGAAGTGTTCGGTATTATGTCCATATTGCTTATGATAAGCGCAATATTTCCCACTCTATCTTGCTCTCTTGCCCTCAAGGATATTCTTTGGCATGGGGAATGCGTTGCTTTTGTAAGTGTGGCATAATCCTTAAACTTTCTTTGGGGTGGTTCCCTTTTCTCTTTGTTCTTGCCTTTCTCTTCTCCCCTTGTCTGTCCCCGAATCTTTTCTTTCCTTCATGCTTAAACATGTGTTCAATCTCAGTGTGGAGCTAACTCATCTAACTCCATATCTGTGCTAATTCATCTGCTCTAGGGTCCCCATGATTATGATCACCATAGTTGAGGATCCTAGACCTACTCGAGCTATCGTAATGGTCATGTTGATGACGCTCGTGTTAGTTTAGCCCATGGCTCCTCGTCTCTGCTTTGTCTTCCCTATAAGTAGGGCAGTGATCGCGCGAATTGCCTAGCGTTGGGAGAGGGTGTTTGTTCTAGCATGTACACATCGGAGCATTCATTTCAATTGGCGACAAAGAGATTCCTCCGAAAAGCAGGCGTATGAGGGTTTGATCATCACATGCCTCCAACAGCTACCTTATCCAATTGACGGGGAGGGTCACGGTTTGTTCTGCCATGAGTGTCCCCACTCCCGTCGTAGGAGATGGATGGTAGAACGATTCCACCTCATTGCAGATAGGAGCCAAAGGGATTTAGTTGATAGGGAGGGTCACGATTTGTTTGGCCATGAGTGTCTCCACTCCCGTAATAGAAGGTGGATGGTTGGACGGTCCCATCTCATTGCCGGTGGGAGCTGAAGGGATTCCATGACCGTTCCCCTTATCCACGATATTAACATTCTCCTCACCCCCCTTTATGTGGCTTCTGGGTGAAGGGGGGTCACGGTTGTCCTGCATGGAATGGCCTATAGAGATGTTGGTTCTTCTTATTTTTACCATGGTATCACCTTCGGATACGTAAGCAGCGGTCCACGTATCAAAAGGGAAAAGAGCACACTCTGATATGTAAGGTGGTGGTCCACTTATCAAAAGGGAAAAGAACACACTTGAGATTAGTCGATTTAGCTCAAGTTAGAAAGGTTTGTATGTTTAGTCAGTGGAGAGAGGAGGAAGACAATGAATAGTGTATCAATTTTTAGCTTAAAATATGAGATACCTGTGAAAGGGGAGGCAGGAGCCTATTTATATGAGGAGCAGCCTTGATTTGACTTGGATGATGGGGGTAGGTCCTTTGATCAACTACCAAAGTATATATGGTTATGCTTTTAGTCCTTTTTGGATCTCCTCTTGACGGCTAGACCATGCTTTCGTTAATTGGGGCTTGATCTCTCATTTATTGCATATCCCATGCAATAAATTGCTCAAGATATCCTTTAGAGAGAGCTTTAATAGCACACGCGACTTAAAGGTACCTCCCTGTCTTGTTAGTACGTGTTTGGTGCCAATCGTTGTCCACGTCTGATAGGCTGGGTGAGGTCTTCCGTAAATGTGTTGGAGATAGGCCATACCAGCCGCCTAAAGGGCCACAATAGTCCTGTCCTCAATAGGTCTTTCGTCCCTCAACGCTACTCCAACTCTTGTATATTTAAGGTGATTGGTTGGGTGTGGACTTCACCTAGTAGATTGAATCCCTCGAGGACCCGTTGGACCCTCCTTTGAGGGCATTCTCCCCCAGACTTGTACCGACTTCACATCTTTTCCTCCAGATGTTGACGTGTACAGAGAGATAGATGTTAGCCGCATCAAATTGAATTACAAGCGATTTCCGATTTCTCTCTAACGATAGGAAAATGAAGAGAAAAAGAAAAAGAAAAAAGAGTTTTTATCCAGAATATTACTCGAAAAAGAAATAATTACCAAACTATCACTCCAGTGAAAATATTTTCTATATTATCACTTCTAGCTCCACATATTATGCCATGTGGATACACTATAGGAAAAACACCGGATTCCAGCGGAAAAAACCGACGGAATTCCGGCGAAATTTAGTCCGCCGGAATAATCGGTGCTGAAATAAGACGGGCCATCGGAATTCCCACGGTTTTTCCACCAGAATCGGCAACTAGTCGTGACCGGTCCGAAAACCGGCGGAATATTCCGGGGAATTTTTCCCCGGAATATTTTTTTAAAAAAATTGATTTCCCCCAATTTTTAAAATTAATTTCATTAAATCGAGGGAAATTTCCCCAGGAATATTTTTGAAAAATAAATAAATTTAATTCAAACCAGGGGAAATTTCCCTCGGTTTTCCACCGGAATATTTTTTAAAAGAAATTAATTCAAACTGGGGGAAATTTCCTTGTTTTTCTACTGGACTTTCTTTTTTAAGAAAAAAAGAGATTGAATAAACCGGAGGAAATTTCCCCTTGTTTTCCGCAGGAATGTTTTTAAAAAAAATAAATTTAATTTAAACCGGGGGAAATTTTCCCCGGTTTTCCACCGGAATGTTTTTTTAAAAAAATAAATTTAATTCAAACCGGGGGAAATTTTCCCAATTTTCCGCCGGACAATGAAAAAAAAATATAATTAAACCAGGGGAAATTTCCCCCGGTTTTCCTTCAGAATTTAAAAAAAAAATTAATTATTGCAGGCAATAATCAGTCGATTTTAATTTTTAATCTATTATACCGTTGTTTATACTAATTACAACCACATCCTATGTGAGGGTATTTTCATTTACATATTACAGATTTACTAATTATTATACCGGTGTTTATACTTAATTACTATATCATCTAACTTTTCATTGTTATAAATTCTACATTTTACACAAATTCAAACACAAGCATCATATTAGAAAATGTATACAAACATTTCATATCAACCAAAATATACATGATTATATATTATTTACTAATAATATATTGTCATAAAATACATAGCACCCCCTGATCTTGCCACATCATGCAAGCAAAGTATAAATACAGCAAACAATGGGAAGGCTCCACCCCGTCCCCCAGTTCCCATCCACCATCTCTACATCTCATACTACCTTAATAACTATAAACTAACTAATAACATATATATACATCTAATTAGAACTATGAATAGCCAAGCAATGGCTCATATTAACAAAAGTTAGCCATACGTACCTTTCCGATGTTTACACCAAAGTTAGAACGCTATGCAAATGAAGTAGAACAAGCGAAATACCTGCAATTTCAAGACAAATAAATAAATAAATTACAATAATATTTCAATAATTTACATCAACAATTTATAAAACAATTTACACATTACAAAATAACACATATAAAACACATTAATTTACAC